>CABHPQ010140933.1:0-38982 GCA_902168405.1 Peromyscus aztecus | reverse complement strand
CTTCTCCTCTCCCCTCTCCCCTCTTCTCTCCTCTCCTCTCCTCTGCATAGCCTCCACCCTAGGCCCCCCACAGAACAGACACTAATTTCTCTCTCTCTATTTTGTCCTCTCCAATCCATTCTGTGTGTTCTGACCGCGGTTATTTTTCAGGACAGATTTTCCCACTGTGTCCCCCTCTAATGGCTCCTCCACCTTGGTTTGTAAGCCAGTGTTTTCATACTCCCTTTGTCCCATCCATCACCTCCTTACTACTGGTCATGTGTTTGGCTACTGAAGAAGGCAAGCCTTTGTCTACCTTTGTGTTTTTCTTGGAATGGGTTTCCTCAGTTGTGTAAGGGTTTTTGTTTCTGTTTTTGAAGGTCTGGCTTAAACATCATCTGTTGAAAGAGGCTTCCCACCCCTGTCCTGTCCTGAACACCTGCTCTAACCCCAGCTCTGCCCCTCTTTCCTCAGAGTAAGGACCTTCCCATGTGTAAGGAAGCCCCATGAGGAACAGGGACCACCTCTCTTGGTCTCTCCTATGACTTAAGACTCTGGCTTATGTGGTTCTCAGTATCAGTGCCACAAAACCAATCAAATGAATCAACTTACAGATTGCTCTGCTGCGACACACAGCTGGCTTCTCTTTGGGAAAATCCGAGGCTCAAGAGGGTGCCAGTTAGTGAGGACGACAGAGGAACCACTGGACCAGCTAAAGGAAACTGGAATTTTATTGCTACTCAAACCAATCCATGTTTCTGATGCATTTTCTGTAAGAAATAAATGCAAATTATTTATAAGATACTATTTGCATATTTTTATGGCACATGCAGGTTATCAGTGAGCTATACCTTCTCATGTGTGATTCTATTTATTTCTTTATGTGATAAATCTTGTTTGAATCTCACTATGAAATACCTGTCTAGACCTCTTTCCCCCCAATATCCAGGTTTTCTCAGTATAGGCCATCTAAGGAAGGCAGATTGTGAGCGAAACCCAAAACAAGCACTGGCCAGGGCAAATCTCCACTATGTTCAAAGCGACCTGAAATGTCTAGTTTTGCTTTTGCCTAAGGAAAAGAAAAATTAAGAGGTTAATTGGATTTTGAAAGGGAAACATTAAAACACCACCACCGATAGAACTCTTTTAGCCGTAGTGTGAGTTGAATGTTTTTCTGCTCTCGTTTGCCTCAGCCCCACACAACAAAACAAGCAGAAGCTCTCCCAGGCGGGAACACAGAACAGTGGGGTTGCTGGGAAAACAAACGAAGCCTCACAGCCGGGATGCAGTGAGAAACACTAGGTGGCAGAGAGACTTTTAAGTGTCCTTGTTGATACAGGGGACACTGCAGGATTCTTTTAATCCCAAATGCAAAGGATTAGGGAAAAGGACATAGAAGTATCTGTGTTTGCAAACTAAAACCTAACATTGCAAAAGTCACTGCCTAGAGCCCAGGGATGTTTTTGGTTTTGTTTTTTGTTTTTAAACACTGGAAAATGAACTCAATCACTTCCAGTATTTTCAGGAAGACTTCATGGCTGATGTATGTCAAGGGCCGGGCGTGCTCTGAAGAACTGAAGATGGGAGGCCCAGGAGCCGGGAACCTCTGAGCATGACACACAGCCTGAAAACCACTAAGCCAAAGGAAGTTATTTAAATCATTTACTGAAGAAATTCCCTTTGTGAGAGAATAGCACACTGTGACTATCCAGTGGCCATGAAGCTGATTTACAGGTTTAGGGCTTGCTTAGAAATTCTAAGGAATGAGTTTTCCTTCCTTCCTTCCTTCCTTCCTTCCTTCCTTCCTTCCTTCCTTCCTTCCTTCCTTCCTTTTTGTTGTTGTTGGTTGTTTTTGCTCTTTTGACTCTTTTGGGGCCCCCTGCCACCCAGCTCCCAAATAAGTTACACATGGAGGCTTATTCTTAATTATAAATGTCCAGCCTTAGCTTGGCTTGTTTCTTGCCAGCTTTTCTTAACTTAAATTATCCTGTCTACCTTTTGCCTCTGGGCTTTTACCTTTCTCTTACTTCTGTATATCTTATTTTCACTCTTACTCCGTGGCTGGCTGTGTGGCTGTGTGGCTGTGTGGCTGTGTGACTGGCCCCTTGTGTCCACTTCTCCTTCTCTCTCGCTCTTTCTTCCTCTTCTCAGATGTCTCTTTCTATTTATTCTCTCTGCCTGCCAGCCCCACCTATCCTTTCTCCTGCTTTGATATTGGCTATTCAGCTCTTTATTAGGCCAATCAGATGTTCTAGACAGGCAAAGTAACACAGCTTCACAGATTTAAACAAATACAACATAAAAGAATACAACACATCTTTGCATCATTAAACAAATGTTCCACAGCATAAAGAGATGTAACACATCTTAAAATAATATTCTACAACTTATTTTTTTGAGACAGGGTTTCTCTTTGTGTACCCCTGGCTGTCCTGAAACTCACTCTATAGACCAGGATGGCCTCGAACTCACAGAGATCCACCTGCCTCTACCTGTGCTGGGATTAGAGGTGTGAGCCACCACCATCTGCCAAGGAATGGCTTTTATGACTTCTACTCCTTAAGATTTTTTTAATTCAAATTTTTAATTTTTTGAGAATTTAATGTGTTTACATCATTTCTAGCCCTCCTTCTCCCTCTCCATTCTGTGACCCATTGTACTCCCTCTCAAATTCATGATCCCTTCTTTAATTATTTTGTTACATATATGTGTACATAATCTATTGAGTCCAGTTAGTGTTGCTTGTGTGTATATGTGTTTAAGGATGACCACTTGGGATTGAATAACCTATCAGGTGGCTCGTCCCTGGAGAAAACTGACTCTTCCTCTCTCTGTAGCCATCAATTGGCTGTAGCTCTTCATCTAGGGATGTCTAGAAGATACTGTCTCACAGCAGGCATCCTGGTCCTCTGGCTCTCACGGTCTTTCTGTTCTGTCTTCCATAAGTTTTCCAGAGCCTTAGGTGTATGGGTTGTATTTGCACCAATTGGGATTGGCCCCCCACCCCCGGTCAGTTGTTACCACTTAAGATTTAAAAAAATATATTTAATCTACTGGGCAAATGTGAATATGTTGCATAGCTTCTGAATATATGACTTATAAAAATCCAGTGAGTAGTGTTTCTGGATTTTTTTTAAAGAAATTCTGAATATATATATATATATACATATATACTATATGTATATGTATATATATATATTCCATATCTATTCACATATATTATATATACACCATAAATATATATTACAAACAATCACTTTTAAATAGTTTAATTGATTTCTTTTGAACTCTAATTAAAAAGTAATAACATGCTATTTCATAGGTCTTAAATCAAAGGTCTTGGGTGCTCACCATCCCCAAGGAGGTTTATAAGAAACTCCACCTCTGCTAATGAAGTCACATCCATCAACACGCTGTCATTAGACTGGCAAGAATACAGAGCCTCATGCCAGGTCTTTTCTTCTTTCTGAAGTTTGTAGCATTTACGATTGAAGGGACTCCAGCCAGGATCACAGTGAGTGGCATGGTATTTCCAAGAATCTTTTTCTTTATAAATCAACACAAAGAACATCATTTGCACAATTACTTCCAATATTATTTAACATCCTTTATACAAATTGCCACCAGTTTGATTACTTTTAGTATAAGTAAAACACAAAATTAATTCCTAGCATCCACATGGTAACTTACAATCATCTATAACTCCAGTTCTAGAGGATCTGGAGCCCTTTTCTGGGTTATACAAGCATTGATCACACACACACACACACATACACAAGAGAGAAAGAGAATATAATGTAACTGGTCAGCTTACCTAAAAATGTTTTGATATTGTGAAAGTACTGTTATGGACCATAATTTAAATGGTATTCTAAGGATTTTATATTGGAAAGGTAGGTAGGTAGATAGTAGGTAGGTAGAGCAGACACTTATCCTCGAGGTAAAAGAGCCTCAAATTCTGTTTACTTCCTTTAGAACAAGGATGACGAAGCTTCACTATTGTCCCCCCGGAGGTCACTGCATTATCTGTGGTGTCACGTGGATGGACGTGAACCCTGGATTAGGTTTCCCAGGGCCAATTGCCATGAAGCTTTAGACACTTGAGAAGGTGGTGGTGTGCAGGCCAGGTTTCAGCTCTCAATTTTTGGGAGAGCTTGTCCCTGGTTGGTGATTGAATCCTAGTGAGAGAAAGCTAGACCATTTAGATGTTCAATGGTTATTAACCTAAACAACACAAAACAAACAAACAAACAAGTTATTCTAAACTTCACTCCCAGTGTAAGAGAAAGGCTGAAAGAGGAGTTTCTGAGATGGAGACGGTGGTAGGATCTGACAGGCTGAAGCCCGAGACAAGCATCCAGGTTAGCATTTCTAGGAAGAAGGACACAACAAAGTCAGATTAGGGAAAAGTAAAATAAACAGCCAATCCATTGACGGCCAGATGCTACAGCATGACAGTAAGTATTGGGAGTTTTCAGAAAACTATGGCTGCATCTACCACTCAAAGAAAGTTCTAGAAGCGGACCAGCTAGTAACTAGTCTGGGAGAGCTCCTCTAGAATTTAAAACAGCGGCTGCTTTTTTGGTTGTTGTGATTATTGTTTGGTTTCTTGAGACAGGGTTTCTCTGTGTGACATTCATGGCTGTCCTGGAACTCTCTTTGTAGACCAGGCTGGCCTCGAACTCACAGAGATCCACCTGCTTCCGTCTCCCTCGTGTGGGATTAAAGCCATGTGCCACCATTGCCCAGCTAAAACAGCTGCTTTAAAGAAGCTTATTAAGCTTGAAAAAAATACACAAAGCAAATATTACTGGGCTTAAAGGGAGAGAGAGAGACGCCACTGCAGCAGGGATTGGGAAGTTGCACCTCATATCTAGTGACGCACAGACTGTCCACATGGTAAAACCAACCAAGCAACTGCAGAGTCTAATTGCACCCCTGGCCAAATGGTCCTACAGACATCTATAGAGCATTCCACCAGCTGCCTAAGTCACATTTTCCCTCATCAGCATAAATTCTCCTCCAGGACAGATAATGTCCCTGGCCACAAGACAAGTCTCAACAAACCGACAAACACTGAGATCACATCGACTATTTTTTCAGCACAATGCAATAAAACTATAGAAGTCAGAAACAAGAAAGAGGAAGCTATGATGGCACATGGAAGTTAAATGATTTACTTTGGAGCAGCCAATAAATTGAGAAGGAATTTTAAAAATCCTTTTGAAACAGGTGCAAATAGAGACACAACATGCCAAAATGTATGGGCTAAAGCCAAAGGAGGTCAACGGGGAAGTACATAGCAATCATCCCTTACACGTAAATGGTAGAAAAGACCCAAACAGTTCAGTGCTGCACCTCAAGGGGCCAGAAAAACGAGAACAAACCAAACTCCAAATTAGCAGAAAGAAAGAAATAATAAAGATTAGAGTCAAAATGAACAAAATGGAGATGAAAAAATACAAAAGGTCACTGAAGCAATGTGCGAGAGTTCTTCAAACACAATAGACAAACCCTCAGCTAGAAAAAACTAAAGACTAGTTAAAAACAGAAAGACTCAAGTAAAACCAGAGATGGAAAGGAAGACATTAATTTTTGGGTAAGATGGTGGACTAAAGGATACCTCTGTGAAAGCTGGTGAAGGAGAAAGTCAGGGGGGAAAAGGAAAAAAAAAACAAAAACTCAAAACAAACAAAAACCCCCAAAACAACCAAACAGCTCATCAACTGAGAATAAGCCTTGAGGTTGATAGCTCTGAGCTCTGAAACTACCTATCCGTTATTCACTCGGGTAGAATCAGAGAATTCTGAAGTTTTAAAGGTGTGTGTGTGTGTGTGTGTGTGTGTGTGTGTGTGTGTGTGTGTGTTGCCTACCACACCATCCTGCCAGCAAGATCAGTAACACTGTGGTGATTTGAATGAGAATGACCCCTATAGGCTTATATGTTTGAATGCTTGGTCCCCAGTTGGTGGAACTGTTTGGGAAGGATTGGGAGGTGTGGCTTTTTTGGAGGAGGTGTTTCACTGGAGGTGGGCTCTGAGGTTTCAAAGCCTCCCGTTATTCTCAGTGTGCCCTCTCTTCTTCCTACTTGTGGGATCAAGAGCTCTCAGCCATTCTGCCACACCTTAGTCATGGTATTTTGTCACAGGGTAGAAAACAAACTAAGACAATACTCAGAAAGTCTTGAGTGTGAAGATGGATTCTCTGCCTGTACTTATCTTAGTGCTGTGGTTGCTTCTTGCACCTGAGGACAACCCTCAGGTGAAACATTAGCCACCCCAGGAGGTATCATCAGGAGTCTCAGGAGGGTGAAACTATTTACCCACATCATAGAATGCAAAGGTAAGTGTGGCCAGCAGAGGCAACTGGTATTGCAGAGAAGGAAAACCCCTGTTAGGAAGACAACTGGCAGACATGAACACTTGTCCAATCTAGACTCAGCAGCAACAAAAACAACAGGACAGGCCGGGCGGTGGAGGCACACGCCTTTAATCCCAGCACTCAGGAGGCAGAGCCAGGCGGATCTCTGTGAGTTCGAGGCCAGCCTGGGCTACCAAGTGAGTTCCAGGACAGGCGCAAAACTACACAGAGAAACCCTGTCTCAAAATAAACAAAAACAAACAAACAAACAAACAAAAAACCAAAAAAAACCCACAACAGGACAAGAGTCTTCACATTCAGTCGACCAACCCCTCCATGCTTGAAATTGGCAGTGGCCAATTTCTGGGGACTCAGAAAGAAGTCACGCCAGTGCCTCCTCTTATCTCTGTGATTTTGGTATTGTCCCTTTTAAATTTCCTCTATACTTTTATCCCTTCATATATTCATCAAATGATTTTGAAAGTTTTTCTATTTTGAGCAATATTTTTTATACCTCCTCTGCATTTCCTCCCTTCATCCTACATTTAGGAGTATTTTGACAGATTATTATTATTGTTGTGGTTGTTGAAAACACATCCTCCTGTAGTCTGGGCTGGCCTGGAACTTCTGCCAAGGATGATCTTAAGCTTCTGACCCTCCTGCTTCTATTTTCTGGTGTACGTGGTGCTTGAGTTGAACCCAACAACCCTTTATTGCTGTTTCAAAAAAAAAAAATGCTTCATAGTGTAAACTGAACAGAGAAAAGCTGAAAGCTTTCTCCTTGAGATCCTCACAAGGTGCCCACTCTTACTAATTTTGTCCTGAAGTCCTCACCAGAGCAATCTGGCAAAAGAAGGAAATAAAGAGCATTCAAACTTGAAAGGAGGATTCAAACTGTCACTGTGTGTAGATACCATCATCTTATTCAGAGACCCTTCCCAACCCCACAAAAAAACTATTAGAAATAATGAATTCAAAGTTGCAGGGTACAACACATCACATTCAGGACTGTTGCTATATGCTAACAGTGAATTATCTGATATAGAATTAAAACCTATTTATAATAACTATGAAAAATAGAATAAGAAAAAAATTTAGTCAGAGTTGAAAAATCTCTGTAATGAAGTTTATAAAATATTAATGAAAAATATTAAAGAGAATACAAAAAATGGGAAGACATTCATTGTCCATGGATTGGAAGAATCAGTAGTGTTAAAATGCTCACACTATCCAAAGTGGCTTGAATAATCAGTACATTTCCTGTCAAAATACCAATGGTGTTCTTCACAGAACTAAAAACGGAGAGACTCAATTTTATCTAGAACTATAAATCCCTCAAATAGTCAAAATCACCCTAGGCAAACAGAAAAAAACAGAAGGTATTAGACTATTTGACTTTGGAGCATGTTACAAAACTCTAGTATTCAAAAGATTATGGGATTGATGTAAAGACAGACATATTGACCAGTGGAACAGTATAGCGAACTAAGAAGTGAGCCTATGCATTACAGCAATGATATTATAGAATTTTGTACACTGTGAAAATGTGTCTTTGCCAAGGTGCCTTCTGATTGGTTCAATAAAAGGCTGACTGGTCAATAGCTAGGCAGGAAGAGGTTAGGCAGGAGGGGACACTGGGAAGAAGAAGGGCAGAGACACAGGGGTCACCAGCCAGATACAGAGGAAGCCTGAGATAAATATGCCATGCTGAAAAAAGGTACTGCCACGTGGTAGGACATAGATAAGAAATATGGGTTAATTTAACTTGTAAGAACTAGTTAATAACAAGCCTAAACTATAGACTGAGTATTTATAATTAATATTAAGTCTCTGTGTTGGGAGTGGGCTGGCAGAACAGAGCCAAATGGCTAGACAAAAAGCTCCACCTAAAAAATGATCTTCAACAAAAGTCATAAGAACAGCCTAGTGGTGGTGCACATCTTTAATCCCAGCACTCAGGAGACAGAGGCAAGCAGATCTCTGTGAGTTCAAGGCCAGCCTGGTCTACAAAAAGCAAGTTCCAGGACAGCCATGGCTGTTACACAGAGAAACTCTGTCTCAAAACAAAACAAAACAAAACAAAACAAAACATAAAAGTCATAAGAACAGGGACTGAAGAAAAAAAGTCTTTTCAATAAATGATGCTGATGCTCTCCTCTGGCCTCAGGCTGTTCACATGGGTATGCACACCCATACATACGTGCATATACACCACATGCGTACAACTTGTACATACACTGGACACTGTTGCCACATACATAACACACACACTCATACATGCAGATGAATAAAAAACAGTGAAAAATGATAGAATTGGACTAGATTATATTATACTAGACTATAACTAGATATTATTTGAGTCTTAATTATAACCCAAATTTTGCTCAATATTTTAACGGGGAAAGTGTATTACTGATATGAAATGTGAAATGTGGTAGAAACTTCCTGAAATACTATAGTAGAAGGCTGGAGTCAGGATGAACTGCCTTGCTTCTGTTGTATATCAGGTGACCAGAGTATAAACAGTGAACTGTAATGTTCAGACAATCAATAGAGAGGAGTTTGAATGGTCTTGCCACCAAGAAATGATAATGTTTGAAGTAATAGATACGCTGTTCATTGCACAACACATATATGGATCAAAACTCATTGTACTTCATAATTATGTATGGTTATGTCCAAAAGTGAACAAAAAAGAAAATCAACATAATAAAAAAGTACTACTAAGTTATTTTTCTTTTATCAGTAAGTGTGAGGAATCCCACAAACAAAACTCAAAACTACAAGAGGAACCATACTTTGGGTTTTTAATGTGGAATGGCGAAGTGTGAAGCTCTTTTAATAGAAAGGGAAGAAACGTTTGTTTGGCTCATGTTATCTTGTCGTAGTTCTGAGGAAGTGCCTTTGTTGCAGTCAGGGTGCTTTAGGACGGCAGGGATCACTTACACATTTTTATTCATATAACCAAAAACCCAGTTCTGCTAAGTCCCCATTATTAGCAAAAATGGAGAAATTTTAACGCATAGAGCGGGCACATGAACATCCGAAGCAGACGGAAGGAGCACTTACCACGTACTTCGTGAGCAGTGTGGTTCAGATACCGTTTGCACACATATGGCAAGGGGGACTCACAGTCTCTGCTCCTCCAGGCAGTTGAGGCAAATTTCAGTGTTCCACAGCGATACTCAACAAACGGCCCAGCATTTATCTCTGAAAATTAATATGCATGGAAATGTGCTGTGGGATGTTCTGTATGGCAAATGTGTTACTAATAAAACACTAATTGGCCAGTGGCTAGGCAGGAAGTATAGGCGGGACTAACAGAGAGAATAAAAAGAACAGGAAGGCAGAAGGAGTCACTGACTGCCAGCCGCCACCAGGACAAGCAGCTTGTAAAGATGCCGGTAAGCCACGAGCCATGTGGCAAGGTATAGATTTATAGAAATGGATTGATATAAGATATAAGGACCGTTAGCAAGAAGCCTGCCACGGCCATACAGTTTGTAAGCAATATAAGTCTCTGTGTTTACTTGGTTGGGTCTGAGCGACTGTGGGACTGGCAGGTGAAAGAGATTTGCCCTGACCGTGGGCCAGGCAGGAAAACTCTAGCAACAGAAATGTAGTTTCAGCACAGAAGTTAGCCCTTAAAGATTGCCCTTAAGTTAGCCTTAAAGCCTAGAGCCCTTAAAGTTAGCCCTCAAGTAGCGCTCCCTACAGGACATTTGTTATGATTATCTGTGATTTCCAAGTTCAAGTCTAGGTATGACAATGAACTGATTTCCCAAAGGTGGCTGAAGAGCCACTTTTGTTGTTTTAGAGTAGAGGAATATTTTGCAATTTGTTATTGTTTTGAAAACAGCAGTCTATCTCTGTCCCCCAATTCTGCTGCAATTTTAGCTAAATAGATTTATTATCTTTCTGGCTTCTGCCTTCTGCAAAGCTTGCCTTATAGGAAGTCGGTAAGATTAAAACAATATTTATAAACTACCAGGTGTGGTGGCATACACCTACATCCCAGCACTTGAGAGACTGAGGCAGGAGGATTGAGAGCTTCAGGCTTGCTTGGACAGCATAGAAGACCCTGACCTAAGGAAAAAAATTATTTGAACCACTTGCAGAGTAAGATATTTTTCTTGTAGGACTGCTATGTTTAAGTCTGGATTATAGCCCAGCACGTTGAAGGTAAATAAGATGCTGTGGGTACCTGGGCTCCAGTTCAGGTAGCTGAGCGCTGTTCCATCAGACCACTGCCAGCCAGCCTGTTCATCCAGCTGATTCAAACCAATCCACACTTCTCCTGCTTCCTTGATCAGCTGCTCTGAAAAGAAAATCATGGTATTTGAACAGAAAAGAGAATAGGCAGAACACTGTGAAAGTCAAACTCAGCGCTCCGTTACTTTCTTGAATTGCTATTTCTTCATGTTATCAAGCCATAGTTAATGCCAGCCTATGATAAAAAGAGGTGTTATGACCCTCATGCTGGGCCTTCAGTGTGACAAGGCAGGGTTTGGCCACCTGCACTCACACGGTAAGCTTCTGAAGACCCCCTGACAGCAATAAGAATGCCCAGTTCCAGTCTGTCTGAAGGTGCCCTGTTCAGCGTGCAAGGCTCTCTTGTTTCCTCCAGCTCACACACTTTCAGTTTTAGATGGTGGAGATGTCCAGGGCCACCACCAGAGAGTAAATGGAAGCAGTTACAACACACTTAGGTGAGCTGAAGTCTCAGCAGTGGGGACCCAGGCCAGGACTCCACACACTTGAGAAGAGGGTTTTGTGGTTCTGTGGTCTCTGCTTCTAACCACGGTACTGAAGCAACTCACCAGTTAGTCCAACCATGTTTGTGTAATGGATACTGTAAATAAACATGACTTACATGCTTGCACAGAAAAGTGTGCCTGTAGAAATTGTGTAATTGTGGTTTTTCTCTTAGTGTGCCTAAGTTGAAAAACATTTTTTAAAAGTATGAACATGAACTGCTTTGTACAATAAAATTGGGGTTGGGGAACAACCCATGCCCATGACTGTTAGTGACAACGGCTAATTTTGTGGCTCTCTCGGATCTTGCCATTTCTTCTGTAAAGGAGAGCACTGTTTTCTTCTGTCCGTGTGCTCCCGAACAACGCATTCACTTCCTTTCCTCCTCCTCTTCCTCTCTGTCTCATCTGTCTGTCTCTGTTTCTGTCTGTGTCTCTGCGTTTCTGTCTCTCTCTGTGTGTGTTTCTCTATCTCTGTCTCTCTCAATGCAGGGACCTAGCCTGAGCTTATAGGCAGGTTATACAGAGAGTGATTCTCTGGGCTTTCTTCCCTCCTGTAGTTTCACAACAGTTGTTAACTGCATTCCCCTTAATTCTCACGAGCTCCTCAGCTTGGGCCACGGGTTGTGTGATGAGCAGGGTAAGGACTCCGTGTGTTCACATATAAATCTGCTGATCCTCAATGACTGGACATTTCAGTACAACAGTGGAAGCCGGAGGAAGCCAGACACTGACAAAACTAGAAGGTGCTTTATCACTAAATAGAGCATATTGTACACGACCATATCTAAGCTTTTGTGGCACTGTGCCCAGTCTCTTCCTGATGTCCATCTGCTTCCTGCTTTCAATGGCACTGTTGGATTAAATCGGTTAACCTTAACATGAGGACATGAGAGGTGGGTTGGAAGGCTCCCTGATAAGACAGGGAGAAATTTCTATACTTCATACCCAGGCAAAGTGATGAGTGGTATTTTAAGTGACCTAATTCAAATACTAATTACTCTTGGAATTACTCCACATGTTCAAAAGTGTGCGATTTTGTTTACTAAAGCACATGAAAACATCATGCAATTTGTAATTCATGTTTAAAAGTTCTCTCTCTCTCTCTCTCTCTCTCTCTCTCTCTCTCTCTCTCATACACACACACACACACACACACACACACACACACACACACACACAACCAAAAAACCAACCACACAACCCCACTTAATCTATTTACCTTTATAACTAAATTTACCCTTAACACATAAATACAAACTTGGAACTAAAGTCCTTTGGGTGTTTCTTGTCATTTGTGACAGCCTAGATAATTCTTTATCTCACAATTTTCATTCACCAGTGACTAGCAAGAGATGTTAGATTTGTCTCATCACTGAAAATACTTTGGTTAGGACAATTTCTGTCTTTATGAATAGACTTCTATTTTCCCAAACAATCCCCAAAGCCTAATTATAGACTTGAAATGTTTAAATAAAATCCAGTGACAGATCTTATTTTTTAAAATTGCTATTCAAGCCTGATGAATAGGTACAAAATTCTCCCATGAGAGACCACGGCAGTTAAGATAGATAACAACCGTAATTCATAAATGGTGTGCAAGCTTTTGCATAAGACCCATTACACATTAGTAATGATTTTGGAAATTGGTATTTTACTCCAATAAGATTCACTCAAATTAGTTTTGATGATAATTCCCCACTTGTGCAGAGCTGTGGGGGGAAGGGCGAGCATGCACCGTGCATCCATTTATCACCATCCTTCTGGGAGGCATCTCTGGCTTTGTAAAGCTGTAAGTCTGCTGCTTCTTCCTTCCAGTGACTCTCATTCCATGAACACAGAAAAGGTAACTGGGGCACTGCAGGAAGGTCTATGGGGGGTTGGTAGGCAGCAACAACAGACAAACGTCAAAACAACTTAATCTGCCTATTCCAACGGCAGGTTAATATGTTACTACAAAGCTACACTACTATGCAACAAATTGTTTTTGTGTAACAAAATGGAGTAGCAAGATGTAGGGCTGAAAGGATGGCTCGGAGGTAGGAGAGCTCACTCTGCAAGCATGAGAGCCTGAGTTCAAATCCCCAGCACCCACATTAAAAAGCTGGATGTCACCGGGATGCCTGTCACCTCAACATTTGGAGGCAAAGACAGGAAGACTCCAGGAGCTCACTGGCCAGCTAGCCTAGGTGAACCTGTGAATAAGGCGGAGGGTAATACAGAAAGACACCTGACATCTTGTCCTGCCCTCCAACTGGGTGTGCAGGAACACATGCATCTGCACACTCATAAACATAAGTCACATATACAACAAACGCGCACACACACACACACACACACACACACACACACACCCTATGATACAGAACTATATATCCACCTTCCACCTTTATAGACATGAACACATGCAGGTAAATTGAATGAGCAGATTACGAAGTTGTGTAATAGCGTCAATTGGTGAACCTAGACCACTTGTTATGAATGTCAGACACTTTCCTGAGTCTCCCCCTGCATTATAAGATGCAGTGTACATCACCACGAAGCTACTATCATTATTTCCACTTGATAGAGGGGAAAACAGAAGCGTCAAGTGGCTCAATCACTTCTTGAGTAACCCTGCCAGTAGGTGGTCACGGGAGGATTCAAACAGACAGGTCTCTCTCTTCCTTGCATCTACGCACTGCACAGCAGCACCTGTGTTTCATACAGCACCAATTTCCACGGATACTGCTGGCTAGGTTTTTGTTGTTGTTGTTGCTGTGGTTGTCAACTTGACACAAGCTAGAGTCATCTGCAAAGAGGGAATCTCAACTGAGAAAATTCTGCCGTCAGATTGGCTCGTAGGCAAGTCTGTGGGGCACTGTCTTGGTTAATGATTGACTGGGAGGGCCCAGCCCACTGTGACTGGTGCTATCCCTGGGCAGATGGTCCTCTGCTACATGTGAAAGCAGGCTAAGCAGGACCGGTAAGCAGAATTCCTCCACTGTCGGTGCTTCAGTTCCTGTCTTGAGTTGCTGCCCTAACTTCCCGCAGGGTTGAATATTCCCTGGAAGTGTACAAAGAAGTAAACCTATAAACCCTTCTTTCCCCAAGTGACTCTTGGTCATGGTGTTTATCACAGCAATGGAAAGCAGGTTAGACCGTTCTCTCTGAACGCATGTATTCACCTGCTTTTGCAGGACATGATTAAGGCTGAACTATAGAAGTACGGCAGATTTTTTTTTCCCTATTTGCTTTTCTTTCTATATGGTTGAATCTCAAATTCTAAAACTACAGATAAAGTAAAATTTGAGAAAAAAATTGTGTCAGAAACTCAATAAAATTAACTAGTTTAATAGTTCTTAATGTTTCCAAATTAATTTTTAAAATTAAAAGATTATTAAGATGTGTGCATAGGTACATGCATGCAATGGTGAGTGGGCGGAGGGCAACTCTCGGACTTGGTTTTCTCCTGCCTCATTGTGGGACCCGAGGATTGAACTGAGGTCCTCAGGCTTGTGCACAAGCTCCTCTGTCTAGTGAACTACCTTGTCAGGCCCCAAATAACCTTTTAAAAGGTACATGAATGAATTTGATCAAAAAGGAAGAAGAGGAGGGTTGGATGACAGAGGAAACACAAGTTCCAGGTCATTGTCACAGTTCTGTTTGAGGCAGGATAGAAAGATACGGAAAATAATTGGCACACAGGAGGGAAAGACTGGAAAAAAACAGGCCTTCCATCCCCAGTCTGGCTTACCTGTCCTGCTGATGGAGTCAGGAAACTTCAGGTGCCATTGGCCACTGACAGGGCCAGTACTGCTTACAGAGACAATATGTATTTTTTTCTAAAGCTATCTTGTCCAAGATAAGAAATATATTGTGCATACTTTAGCCTAAAATTATGAATAACTTTGAGCTTCTTGAATTCTCCTCCCATTTCTAAATCTAAACAACACCCTTCATAAATCACCTGATAACTTTGTTTAGAAGAAAAATCTTTAATTTTTAACATTGGTGTAAACTATATCTCTGAGAAATGTTTAAAAATGGGGGAAGAATGGTTTCTGAGTAACCTTTAGAGATGTAACTTGAGACCACCAAAAATTCTACAAATATCATTGTAAAAACACCTAGATAGACCCTGTCTTAAGAAGCTGATACCTATGTTTGGGTCTGCCTCATTCTTTCCTGAGAACTTCTCTATTAACCCCTGTGTTGAAGATTATGTTCAAAAATCTCATTTAATAAATCTCTAATTCTGCTTCATAATGATTTACCCTTAAATTATTTTTTTCCCCAACTGAACAACAAACCCTGCTTGTCAATAGAGGTTCCTAACATATAGGAAACCCTTCAGACTGATATGGGGGGTGGAGTGTAGATATGTTTTTGTGCTTATCACCATTGACATATATTCCTAATGGGGGCTTGTCTGGGACCCAGTTTAAAGTATTGCTGGTGAATTTCCCTGACTTATTCCTTGCCTGTTCTGCCTTGATAAACACAGCTTGCATTTCATCATGGTTTCTTTGTTTCTGTTTTCTGGCTAAAGATCCATGTGATGCTTATTAAAATAAGTGTTATTAAAAATGAAGATAAAAAAAGATAGCATTGTCCACACACCATTCTTGGATTAGATAAAACAACACATAGCTTATCTAGAAGGATGTTTCCATAAAGTCTGATTTACATGTCTCAAGTCATGCCTCACAGATAGCAGTCTGAGACACCATAGGAAAACTGTCCCCCAAACAGTATATTCCAGGCTCAAAACGTACTAGGAATGGCCACTTCTACACTTTGTTTTGACCCTATATCATAAGATCTATGTTAGAGTGTCTTTTAATAAATCTCCATCTCTATAATATTGGGGATCCATAAAATTATTTTCTTTGTCAAAGCCACAAATCTCAATTTTGCCTGAATGGAGGTCTCTAAGGGAAAGAGACCACTTTAGCCTGCTGTGGGAACAAAGTAAAGCTGTTCCGCCATCCCCATCACTGCTGGCACTTGGAAATATTATTGTCTTACACTATTACTTAGCATGATGGCGTTTTTCATTTTCCCACTAATATTAAAGTTTTGATATTTACCAAAGGTTTTGTGATGGGCCTGCACACCATGAATGATGGATAAGCTGTTAACAAATAGACCTTTCAGTTATTTACCAGTGGAATTGAATGTCTAAATTCTGCAGATGACAAGAATCTTAACTTTGGGAGCTCCTCTGATCCACTTGCCAGAGTTGCAGCTCACCTGGGTCACACTCTATAGTTTCAAATTCTCTTCCCCAAGGGGAAAACTAAGACATGAGTAGGAGCCAAAGAGGATGGCACAGTATTTATATAAAAATTCAGAGCTGAGCTGTGGTAGTACATGCTTTTAATCCCAGCACTCAGGAGGCAGAGGCAGGTGGATCTGCTGTGGAATATTCCTTTACACTGTGTGAATATATGTTGTTGTGATTGGTTTAATAAAGAAGCTGACTGGCTAATAGCTGAATAGAATAAGGTTAGGCAGGAGAGCCAGACTAATGCTTGGAGGAAGAAGGGAGGAGTCTGGAGTCACCAGCCAGATGCAGAGGGAGCAGGAGATGAACGTGCCATGCTAATAAAGGTACCACCACGTGGCAGAGTGTAAATAAGGAATATGGGTTAACTTAAAATGTAAGAGCTAGTTAGTAATAAGCCTGAGCTATTGGATGATCATTTACAATTAATATAAGCCTCAGTGTGTTTATTTGAGAATGGCTGCAGGACAGGAAAACTCCACCTACATGGATCTTTGAGTTTGAGGCCAGCCTGGTCTATAGAGTGAGTCCAAGGACAGCCAGGGCTACACAGAGAAACCCTGTCTTGAAAAAGGAAAAAAGGAAAATAAAATTCATGATTAGAAGAGTGTTGAGATGGCTCAGTGAGTAGAGCACTTGCCACTAAGCCTGAAAACCTGAGTTGAATCCCCAGACCCACACACTGGAAGGAGAGAACTGATGCCTGTAAAAATAAATGTCTTCTAACATTTGTGTATGTGCATGCAGAAATACACACACTGAAAAAACCCTTTTAAAAATTCAGAATTAAAATTTGGGCTATATTAAGAAAAGAAAAACATTTTTAAGGATTTTTTTTTGTATCTGTGGACAGAATTGCTCACAATAGCCATTTTATTGTATCAACATCAATGTGCACCATTCCCATACTTACTCCTTATGAATTTTTCTTCATTTTCATCTGTAAAACTTAATAAAGCACCTCCTTGCATCTGACATGAAGAATGTGCCTTAGTCCAAGAGAGAGATGAAAGCAGGTTGAATTGGTAGCAAATGCGTGAATAGAAGTCCTTGTACCACACAACATCACAAAATACATCTGTGGAGGCTGAAAACAAAGTTCATTAGAAACTGTTCTGTGCTATTAGTGATATCTAATATGTCTAAGATGAATTTAAATAGAATGATTCCAGCTCGCAACCTCTAAAACTTCAGTGTCTTGACTAGGTCTTTATGTGAAATATGCATTGCTGTTCCAGTGATAACTTATGGTTAAACTTTTAAAAAATGTACCTACCTAAGGTAACTCAAAAAATGATCAGTAAAGAATCTTTGATACTTTCAAGGAAATAAGAGAAACTAGTTTTAAGAGAAAGAAATGGAAATAAAGTATTTATGAAAATAATATGTTCATTCTTTAATAAGCAAGCATTAGAACTCTACATTAAACATGGGAATTAAATATTTACTTGGGATAGACCTTAATACTATTCCAAAACCCTTTTTCCTCTAATACCAAACTGCTAAAATGGAGTGAAAGGCGATAAGTAGACATATGTGTCCAGAATGAACATATATGTGTCCAGAATGAACACATATGTGTCCAGAATGAACATATATGTGTCAGAATGAACATATATGTGTCCAGAATGAACACAAGTTGTGATCAGGTATAGGGACAATGATACTAGTTTTAAGTAGTTCTCCAGAGAAGAGGCATAGAAACAAAATCCATTTGTAAGACACTGGTCAAAGATTTCATAGTATGCTTAAAAGTAACTTAACAGAGTATGAATGTGGATCTGAAATCTGAAGTTTATTGAAATGACAGAAAACAAAGGCCTACTTGGGTGCTTTTGCTACAATTTTAAACCAAACCCCAAGGTGAACTAATTCTAGAACTCAAACTCAGTCATACAATTACAAAATGTAGAAGATAGAGAAGCAATGTGCTACAGTCTAGACTGTTCTTTTTTCCAAGTATGTTCCTTAAAGTAAAGTAACTTCAAGATATTTCCCATGGTAATCTGGTGCACAATGCCTATACTGTGTTCTCTGGGAATACAACATGTAGACTACCACAATGAAGACTCCAAGAGTCTTGTGGTAAAGAAACCTGCTTAATATTATTAAATATACTTCAAACTTACCTGACAATGAAGTCTTTTTGTGTGTTATTTTTTTTCCCTAGAATACTTAGATAATTCTCTTGAGGAATGTAGAAGGTTTGATTTCATGTCTAGTTACTGAACACATTTCCAGAAACAAATTAGTTAATTAGAAGTTAGTAAATTATTATACATCTAAAGATGTCCACAGTATCTCCTGGCTAATACATGTATTTATAGAATGGTTCAGTATTAAAGACAACAGAAAACAAGGTCATCACCAAACAACATTCAAGGGAAGAGAGAGGAGAGGGGAAATTTTAATTCATTTTGCTGGGGTGGTTAGATGTCCTCATTGAGATGAAATCCTTCATCATGGCCTTTAAGTAAAACACAGGCCTTCTCTGAGATGGACAATACTCTGGGTTTAGACTTTAGATTGGCTATGTTCATCTGGTGTGATGGCTGAAACCATCACAGCTGATTGTCAACTTCGAAACAAGATGTGTGGAGTAACACAGCCCATCTCGAGAAGGAGACATCCCCTGGGACTGCCTGCATAGAGCCATAAATTCTAACATTTGAGTTAAACAACTGTGAATGGCAAATTAGCTGACTTGTTAGGAGGACATGAGTGTGTCCTGAAAGTATTTGACGAAGTTCCTCTATTACATAACCTTAGAAATCAGCACAGATAGTCTAAACTCAAGTAAAATCTAACTTACCCTGCCTGGGCTGTATCTACACAGCCCACACTACCACTTGCAAACCCCTCATTGCAACTACTTAATATGTAGAATTTGAAGAAGTTCTGAAAAAGGTCATATTGAAAGAGCAAGACCAACTCTTGACAAAAACGGAACCCAGATCAACTGAGGTGCCCTTCACACCTTTTCTTGTCATGCATACGGCTGTGGTCTGTTTGATAATTAAGACTTACTGTCAGGGCTTTCTCCATGTCAGAAGCGAGAGGCAGGTGTGGTGATATTTTATTTGTGCTGAAATGTGGCGATATTTTATTTGTATGTTAATAAATAAAGTTTTCCTGGAGATCAGAAGTAATAGCAAGCCATTAACACAAAAGTCAGGCAGTGGTAGCACATGCCCTTAATCCGATCATGTAGCAGGCAGGGTCTCTGTGTGTTCAAGGACACACTAGGGAACAGCCAAGTGTGGTGACACATGCCTTTAATTCCAGTACCAACCATAGAGGCCTGGAGGTCTGTACAGACAGGCAGTGACAAGAAAGTGAGGTAGCTGGGTAGACAGGAAGTAGCTCGCTTAGGAAGCTACGGTGGCATGGTGTGTTAAGGTTAGCTGGTGTCTCTCACTATTTCCCTGATCGCTAAGGCTTTCACCCCTATATTTGGCTCTGTGTTTCTTATTTAATAAGACTGTTTAGAAATTCGTCTACAGGCGGGTGCCCTGTCTCCAGGATTAAACCTCTGCCATTTTGTCATCCTTGAGTAGCCACAGGTCACTCAGACATGCTCTCCTTAGGAAGGGCTTTAAATTTTTTCCTTAAAGACAGTGTTTCCTAGTGTTTGCTTCCTGTAACATCTGCTTTACAACCAGGAATAGGTTTTAAATGTGTGCTCCTGAGCCCCAAGTCAGGCCTGATTCATAATCTCTGAGACTGAGAGCAGGGAATCAGCCTTTCCTGAAATAACCTGCTACAAAATTCCTTGGCACACCAAAGTCCTATACACTTCCCTACTTTTCATGGTCTCAGTGTCATACCAGATGAATATTGCCAATCTAAGGTCTAAACCCAGTATATTGTCCACCTCAGGGAGGGCCTCCCATTTTACCTAAAGGCAATGATGAAGGATTCCATCTTAGTGAGGACATTCTACCCAGCCCAGCAAAGTGGTTTCTAAGCATTTTCCCTCTATCTTCCTCCTTTGCTTCCTCCTTCCTTAAATGCTGTTTGGTGACAACCTTGTGTTCTGTTGTCTTTAGTACCGGAGCCTTCTATAAATGCATGTATCAGACAGGAGAAACTATAGACAACTTTAGATGTATAATGTCACAGCCACTGGATCAGTTTCTTCTCATTTTCTCCCATCATACAATCTATCAGCTTCCTTGGACCTATGCTGTCCTCTACATTACTCCTATTGAGAATTTCCCTTAAGTATATAACCAGTTAGTCTGTGAATGTATGGCTGAACCCTACTTCTGTTCTCTGAGAGATCACATAGAATTACTTTCACTTTCCTCCATCTTTAGTGCCTCAGTTACATCATTTCCAGATGCATTCTAAGATGGCTGAGCCTCTTTTGTTAAAAAGAGACAAAAATCTCCCTACTTTGGCCTCCCTAGCCCAGTTATTGACTTCTCTTGGTCTCCAATAATCATATACCTTTATGCACAGACTGTCTCTAATTTCTCATCTTCTAAAGTTTCTATTGCAGTGTAAGTCATACACCATGTAATCCATCCACTTAAACTACACAATCTAATCTTTTAGTATAATTGGGAGAGTGTGGGACTGTCATAATTGGTTTAGAACCATTAAATCATATGCAGAAGAAACACAGTACTCATGAGGGGTGACTCCCCATTTCCACTTCAGTCCTCACTCCCACATACCTCCAGCCCATAGCAACCATTAATCTACTTTCCGTATCTGTAGATTTGCGTATGCTATATAGTTCATATAACTGAAATTATATAATGTGTGCTATTTTGTGCCTGGCTTTGTTCTCTTAGCATTGTGTTTTCAAGAGTCATTTATGGCATGGCATGTAGCAATATTTCATTTTTTAAAAAATAATATTGAGATATTATTTATTATATGGTATGCTAGTTAGCAATTTTCCAATTTGACACAAGCTAGAGTCATGTGGGAAGAGGGACCTTAATTAAAGGATTCTCTCCATCAGGCTGGCCTGTGGGCATGTCTGTGAGGCATTTTCATGATTAATGACTGATGCTGGAGGGCTATGAATGAATGAGAATTGCTCCCATATTTGAATGTTTGGTTCCCTGAGTATTTGAGGGGTCATAGTAAAGAAACTGTTGACATGACCGCTCCATGTTATGGTTAAGGGGAAGATTTTTATTATAAATGTGAGAGATAACAGAGAGAAAAAACAGCAGACTAAACATGGTCAGAGGTATATGCGAGAGAAGGTAGAATAACCAGAGACAGAGAATAGAGAGTGTTTAGTGGGAATAGCTGGGTTATAAGGAGGAGGAGCAGCTGGGGAAGCCCATGAGCTGGAGGGAATTAAGACGGAGAAGGAAGTAAGAAGGGTTAGGATGCTAGTGTGGACTTTGAAATGCATAACAGGTACTTATGATACTGAGAGAGCCTGGAGGCGGTATGGGCTTTGATATACAACCACAGGTATATGTCAATGGAGACATCCATGTCTTCTGCCAGAGGTAAGGGAAACAACTCCTTTGACAGATGGGATCTGGTTTCACAAGTTCCTGAGGCACCACCAGAAATCCTCCTATAGTCCAGGTTCAGCTCATTTCTGGATATTTACAGAACATTTTAGAGTTTGGGGAATTGAAATTTCCATTGGATGCAACACCCAGCTGGTGAATTGTTTAGGAAGGGTTAAAGGGTGTGGCCTTGTTGGAGGTGTGGCCTTGTTGGATTTGAGGTTTCAAAAACCCACTTGTGTCTGTAAGAAGGAAGCTCTCAGCTACTGCTCCAGTGCCACACCTGCCTGCCTCTTGCCATATTTCCTGCCGTGATGGTCATGGACTCACCCTCTGAATCTGTAAGCAACCCTCCAGTTAAATGACTTCTTTTATAAGTTTCCATGGTCATGGTGTCTCTTCACAGCAATAGAACAGTAGTGAAGACAAGGGCCTAGGTCCCTGTAGGCAGTACCACCCCTGGGGACCCTTTGGATGGCATACAATCAGAATTCTTTTTATGTTCTAGATACAATATCTTTAGAAGGCAAATCATTCGTGAGTATTTTCTCCCATTTGTAGATCTTTTGAGGTGAGGGTTCTGGGGATAGAACTTGGGATCTCAATCATGTGAGGCAAGTACTAAGCACAAGGTAAGTACTAAGCACAAGGCAAGCACTAAGTACCAGGCAAGCACTAGGCACCAGGAAAGCACTACACACAAGGCAAGCACTGAGCACCAGGCGAGCACTATGCACCAGGCGATCACTGAGCACCAGGCGAGCACTATGCACCAGGCGATCACTGAGCACCAGGCGAGCACTATGCACCAGGCGAGCACTATGCACCAGGCGAGCCCTATGCACCAGGCGAGCATTGAGCTGTTCTTTTCAGTGTCTTGATACGTTCTTTGAAGCACACTTTTTGTTTGGTTGGTTTTTTAATTAATGAAGAGAGACATACCACATTGTTGATTCATTTTAGAGACTCTGGTAAGGATGGCAATGACCATCGATACCCATCTATTCTGTTCTATCATTCAAGTCACTGGTCAAAACTACAAAGGACAGCAGTTCTTAAGCCGCGGGTTACAACCCCTTTGGGAGTTGAACAACCCTTTCACAGGGGCCACCTAAGACCATCAGAAAACATAAGTCTTTACATCACAATTCGTAACAGTAGCCAAATTAGGGTTACGAAGTAGCAACAAAAATAATTGTATGGTTGGAGGTCTCTACAGTGTGAGAAACTGTGTTAAAGGGTTGCAGCATTAGGAAGGTTGGTTAAGAACCACTGTTCCAGAGGATGGAACTCCAAAAATATCTCTATTCTTTTTCAGGTTCAAAAGCACTAATGGTTTGGCCCACACAATCTTTCACCCAGTCAATTCTCTCTGTGTATAAGGTATAAGAGCTGGCGTGACCCAGACTCACCTCTAAACAAACTTGTTTATCATGCTTACTCCGGATGGATGTGGTTTAACTACACTCTTAGGGCTAGTGTGTTTGCCCATGTATGTGTTAAGTTTAAATTTTGCTCCCTTACAATCAACTTTCATTAAAGGCAGCCATCATTCCACACATAGAAATTTAAAAAAATATTCCTTGTGAAATCAGATGAGACACAGAAGTGTGAATCTTTATTTTGCTTCTCCCTGATCTGTCTACTTGTTGACTCGTGGAAAGAACGGTCAGTGTACTTTAATTCCATTCCTTGACACATCATTTTGAGTTATGTTGACCACCAGGAACCAAAAGTAATAAGGAAGGGAGGAAAACAGAGCTGAGCTGCAATTTAGCACCGTGTACACATGCTCTCTGCTGCTGCTGCGCGGAAGGTCGGAGGAGCTGGAATGGGGTGTGCTGAGGAAGTTCCTGAGCTGGAGGAAGCTGAACAAATAGCCCGGGGAGTATCAAAGCCCTGAGCCCAAGAAAAGCAATCTTCCACGGGACAAGGCTGAAATTGGCTACAAGTGACAGCGGATGCTGACAAAATTCTTCTCAGAAACTTAAGAAAACTGTTTGTGCTGGTCAGTCTGTCAACTTGACATAAACTTTGGTCATCTGGGAAGGGAGAACCTCAACTGAGAAAAATGCCTCCATTAGTGTGGCCGGTAGACAAGTCTGTGGAGTATTTTCTTGATTAATGATTGATGTGGGAGGGCTCTGAACATTGTCACTGGGGACATCCCTGGGCAGGGGCTCCCGGGTTGTAGAAAAAAGCAAATTGAGCAAGCCACGGAGAGCAGGCCAGTAAGCAGTGTCCCTCTGTGGCCTCTACTTCAGTTCTGCCTCCAGGTTCCTGCCTTGACTTCTCTTCATGACGGACTGAGATTGGGACTCTGCACACTTTGGGCCCCAATTTGCTTTTTGGTTGTTGGGTTTTATAGAAATGCCACAGAAAGTAAACTAATATATGATTCTTTTTAAAAAAGTCCCCCAGGGAGAATGCAGTACTTAAAAACAGTCCCACATGAAGAACAGGGCTTCGCACCAAGGTCTCCACTTGGAATGGTTGATACCTGGTGTGATGCTGGCTGTTAAATGTCTTCATACCATAGCTGGTATATGGATAGATAGAGATAGCCCAAAATTACTTGCATATTGTGAATTTTCCGGTAAAGAATTGCATGCATCAGATTCACCTGAGCACTTGTCAAAAATGCAGATACCTCCTGGATCCCATATCCCGGACTACTCAGTTTTCCAGGGTACACATCCTGGACCACTGGGCCTCTTCCCCCAAGTGATTCTAGTGCATCACATCAAATTTTGTCTGAATTTTCTGGCACAGAGCAAGCCTGTCCATCTTGCCTTAAGCCTAGATGCCAACTTCTTTGAGGGGAACATCCAAAGCTCTAAAACTCTTGGCGTTCACTACCATGTGCACTTTAGTGGTAGGGACAGCAATGAAGAGGAGGGAGTCTTCATTCGTAAGTAAATGCTGAAAGGCCTGGGATGTAGCTCAGTGGCAAAGTGCTTGCTTAGCCTGTTAAAGACCCCAGGTTCAAGCCGGGCGGTGGTGGTGCATGTCATTAATCCCAGCACTCGGGAGGCAGAAGCAGGCGGATCTTTGTGAGTTTGAGGCCAGCCTGGGCTACAGAGTGAGTTCCAGGAAAGGCACAAAGCTACACAGAGAAAACCTGTCTCGAAAGACCCCAGGTTCAGTACCCAGTACTGCCAAAACAGCAAATGTGTTGAAAAGATGAGTGCTTACTGAGTGCACACTGCTATAAGTGTCTTTGATGCACACTGTCTAATTGAATATACACAACAACCCTAACAGGCCATGCTATGGTCTTCATTTTGTCATGAGGGAAGCAGAGAGTGAGAGAAATGGAGATGGGGAGACTTTCCAAAGATTCACTGCTGGGAGAAAGTCAGACTCATCTTGGTTTGTCTAAATTAAAAACTGCCACTCTTTCTTATTTATTAAACCCCGTGGCTCTTACACTAGAAAATAACCATGAAGAGAGCTTATAAGTGACATTATTGGGAGTTATCTCTTTAATTTACCTTTGTTTTAAATTTAATTGTTGCATTTTAGTGTATGCCTGGAAGGGAGGCAGGCACAGAGGGAGAGAAGGTAGTCATTCTCTGAATCTTGGGAACCGATGGGAAGGAAACAGAATACAGAAAGCAGAAGATACAAGTATTCCTCAAAACTTAGAAACAACAGAAAATCAAGTTAAATAAGAAATAATAATCAAGCTCTAACTGAGAAAAAAATAGGTAGGATGTTATAGCAGTCACTGAATCGTGAAAATTAGGTTAAGAATTCGAGGAAAGGTTTTGAGGCT
Source organism: Peromyscus aztecus (assembly GCA_902168405.1). NCBI lineage: Eukaryota > Metazoa > Chordata > Mammalia > Rodentia > Cricetidae > Peromyscus > Peromyscus aztecus. The sequence continues at coordinate 13,356 of CABHPQ010140933.1, read as the reverse complement.
ACAGCAGAAGGGTTAGAAAAGTGAGAGGTCAAGACAAGAGAGCTCAGGGTTGATAAGCACCTAGGGCAAATGTGATGCTACAGAAAAATCATCAAGGGGCTGACTGATGTCTGGACTTGACAATGGGCAAGACAAGCAGTCTGGATGAGGAGACATCGTGGCAGCTCCTAGGAGGCAGTGGACCAAAAGGATGGCTGGGTTTTATGTGCATTCTGGTTGTTTGGAAGCATTCTGCTGGAGAGCTGGCATTGGCAAGATCACAGAATATTATAATTTGATTCCAGTTAAATCATCTTTATGCACCAAGCGCAATGAGGAAAGGCTGGTTAGCATCTTTTGAATGTAGAGGGAGGGAAAGGACTACGAATTAGAATTGTCTCTTCAAGTCAAAAACAAACCTCAAATCAAAATCTAGATTGATGGAATCAGAGCACTTGTTCAGACATCAACCCATCAACCCTGGTGTTTTCTTTCACTACAGATAAGTTTCCAATCATCCTCGATTCATTCATGACATATGGAGACTGTATTTATACTTACTAGGATCTGGGCAGAAGCCCCATCTCTCATCTCGTTCGTATCGGCTTGTGGTGGCACACCACAGCAGGTCTTCTTTCTGCCCTTGCCGGATACATTCGTGGTGCCACTCATGGTTGTACTGAAAGGGGAACACACAAGGCATCCCGTGGGCATTCCCTTTGATTGTATATAAATCTAGGATAAAAAAAAATCACAGTCAAATACAGTGTCAATTTCTTCTTTGGAACATGTCATCTCTTAGTGCATTTTTATTGGTTGAAAACCCCCACTAGCAGACACTTGTTAAAAGCTCTGTGAGCCCTGGGGCCTCAGCAGCTAGTGTGTGCAGACACACCAGGCCTTCAGATATAGTGGCAAAGGATTTGTTTCTATGTTTATCTAGCTGTGTTTATGACGGCTACCGCTCACAGCAGTATACAAATTTGTGAATGAATGAAAAAAAAATGGAGTTTTTCTCTTTTAAAGCATTTGCAGCCTCCCATCAACCATCACTGTCTGAACTCCAACAGTTTCATAGGCACCCTTCATTCATTTGGTTGATGTTGTAGAACACAGTTCTCTAAGCAAACAGCTGCCATCTTCATCAGATTGGCTGGGCCACTTCCAAGTGTCATCATGGCTGGGCCTGTGGACTGTTGACATTCCCTGATAGAAGGAAGTGGTTGGGAGGATCATAGGACTCTCACCTGAGTATCTAGCTGTGGCCATTTGTATTTGTGTCCTAACTCTAAGTAGCCTGAGAGAGCACAGAGGTACTAGGTACTAGGGTGTACAGGCTAGGGAAGGCTAATGGAAGAGTAATTCATCTATGCAGTCTTAGGGGCTATTGTTCATGCTAGGCACAGACCTTCTAGTATGGCTGCTTTAGGCTTACTCACTCTCCAGCCCATAACTCCTCCCCCAAGCTCTGAAAGTAAACCTAACACACTCATTGCTTCCTCGGGGTTAACTTTGGTGGACCCCACCTTTGGCTTGTCATTGGGATCTTATGTAGGGGGTAGATGTTGTTTATGTCTCTCCAGGGATGGAATTTTCACAACAGCCAATAGATATTTGTGGGGCTGGAGAGATGGTTTAACGTTTTAGAGTACTTGTTCCCCTTGCAGAGGACCTGAGTTCCATTCCCAGCACACACATGTTGACTCAGAACCATCATAACTCCAGTTCTAGGGGATACAATGCCCTCTTCTGGCCTCGGTGGACACCAGGCATGTAGTGAATGTACATATGTTCAGGCAAAACATTTATACATCAATAAATAAATCCTTTAAATTAAAAAATAAATACTTATTGCTCATTCAACATATCCTGCACTGAGAATATAGTAGTGAGCTGTAAAAATTCCTTTTTGTTAACAAGATGGTGTGGTGGCGAAAGAATATGTGATAGCAAATATACAAACATAGTTTCAAGTACTAATAAATTCTACAAATAAATAGGATAAGAAGAGTGTGTGTGTGTGTGTGTGTGTGTGTGTGTGTGTGTGTGTGTAGCAGCCCCTGCATCGGGTGGTCGAGCTGGTTGAAGCAAGGGTACTAGCTAGTATGGGGAAAGGAATTGTCTGCAGAAGGAACAGCAAATCTAAAGAACTGGAGACAAGATGCTCGTAGAATAAAGGAGGCCCCAGGGAGTGGGCCCCAGGAAGCAGTTTCCCAAATTGCTGTTCTATACTCCGGTCTTTATTCTGAGGGTAGTGGGAAGTCACTGGCAGGTTTCAAATGAGAAAGTGACAAAATCAGACTTCCATTCTTAAAAAGGAAAAAAAAAATCACTGTGCCCTGTGACATGGTCTGAATGGAGAGTGAAGTGGGCTAACCGGTGAGTCAGCTTCTAGCCGTAGGAGTATTGGGGTGCTCTTGATAACGGAAGAGTCCTTCTAGGGGAGCCAGGGTCTCAGACACGGCTGCCAGCAAAGCTGCTTTGAGCCAGTGCTCCCAGACAGTGCTTGTCTCACAAACTCAAAGAATGAAATTCAGGGGCCACAGAGGGAGTCTTGGAAATTTATTACAGATTCACAGCTGGATGCTTGGGGTAGGGGCACCCCTGTAAAGCAGGGAGGGCTCCCAGGGAAGCAGGTGCCACCCAGCTGACAGCCTGGGCCTTTGAAGGGACTTATGGCAGGAACTGGGCTGAGGTATGAGGAGGGAGATGAACGGAACAGTCCAGGTGCCTAATCCCAGTCCCTCAGGCAATTACCCACAGCCTCATAGTGCTCCTTTAGGAGATGAAAGGGAAAACAGGAATCAACACTTTGCTGTCCTTCCAGGCCTCCAGCAAAAACATTCTCAGAACCCCAACCCACCTGACCAGTTTCCATTACTTGTTCTCATCAAGATGGCCACGCAGAGCGTTTCTGCTGACGGCTTACTCGGAATATTGCAAAAATCCACCATCGTTGGCCATAGGGGCAGCCAACAGAACCACCCACGATTCAGCAGGTGATTTCCATTATGGGCGTTATCCAAGCCATGCTCTACGAGGTCCTCACTGTCTCACAATTAGCAGGGGCTAGACTGAGATCCCAGCACATGGCCAGGCTTTTTTGTTGTCTTGTTTTGTTTTGTTTTGTTTTTTAATAAGAATTAGAGGTATCTCGGGACCCAGCCTTTTATCTCTTTCAGCCCCTTGTCTTGTAGTCCGAAGCCTGGGCCGTTGTGCGCATCGTCAGTATGGAACGAGGGCTAAAATGCTAACATAAAGCAAGCACCAAGTTGTTCCTGAGAAGTATAGGGTGGTCAGCATGCTGACAGAACTCTTGCTTCATGGTAGTATGCAAACCCAGAAAATGTCTTAGGCTTGGTCCTGACTCTTCCTTCACTCGCTCGCTCACTCACTCACTCACTCACTCGCTCACTCACTCGCTCGCTCGCTCGCTCACTCACTCACTCACTCACTCACTCACTCACTCACAGCACCAGACGGTCCTGTCTTAGGACTTAGGGCTTCCCTGATGTACTACTGCCAGTGACTAGGACAGTGTTCTTAGGACTTTTCATCTCACCAACCCTGAGGAGAAGGGCTGCATCTGTCTTGGCCTCTGTACACCAGGTGCCCAGCACTGTGTCTCATCAACAGTCTGTGCTCCAGAAGAGAAAACGTGTGCCAGATGGATGGAGGCGTGTACAAACGAATAGGACTGTGGGGTGGGGTGGGGGGCAGAGCACTGGTGTCAGCATTTTACTGTGTAGCTTTGTTTTTGGGGTCTCCCATTCTTTTTCTGTTTAAAAATGCCAAAAAGCAACAGAACTGTAGAAAATGAAAGCCCCCCTATAAATCACGCCTCCCCACAATCCATGCTTGGTACACAACAAATAGCCCTTGACAACAGTGTGTCATTTATCTTCCAGTGCCTGGTAGCACGGCTGTCGCATGGGCGACAGCCAGGCTTAGGAGGTAGCTGAGTGCCCCAGAGACAGCCCCCCTTCCCTCCTCCCCACACAGGTGGGGTTGAGCTTTCTGCAATCAGAGACGTGATGCCAAGGGTGGGGGCTTTATATCTGTCGGTGAGGAAGCCTTTCCTTTACATCGCTCCCCTTCTGGTTTTCCCTCTCCTCCCTCTAGTTAGTTCTCCTTCGTATTGATTCCCAAAGCTAGTTAAATATTTTCTTTCGGTCCCTTTAAATTCGGAGATTGTTGTCTCTTTAGCAGACTTAGCACATCCTTTCCAAGATTCCAGTAATCCTTCTACTATAAGCAAGGAAGTGACTAAAATTTCCCGGAAGTCTTGACACGGCAGGCTCCACGTGCTCCTTATACACCATACACACACACACACACACACACACACACTCTTATGAAATATCGTCTACACATTCTGTATATCTACTCTTACCTCTGTGAAGATGCTCACAGATGTCTCCCCCACCGGACATGTAGGCGACCCACTTATGGAGCTGCTTCCAAGAGGCTACCACGGTGTTGTCGGGCTGTACCTGGACCTTGTACTGGAGTGGGCCCATGATCATCTTCCTGTTACAGTGCCACCTCAAGGAAATGAGGGTGGAATCACATTCATAAAGTCTTAGTGGTTCTTCTGGATCAGATAGGTTCAGGCCTAGGCAGCCGCTGGCTCCCACGTTGAAGAGGTGGTTGTTTGAAACCCATTTCCACAGCATGTTCTTGTTCGGCGGATTGCAGTTCTCCAGGGTCAGCACAGATGGACCTGCCTGAATGCATGTCTTGAGGCTCTCGCTCTGGATAATGAAAATTCCTTTATCTGTAACAGGATAAATGAAAGATGAGGCATGCAATTTTCGTATATAATTAGCTAGGGCGTTGATGATCCCGGTGTGTGCAGCTACGCTGTGATAAGTCACAGCTGTCAGTCATTTTGTAGTTGGGGGACAGAGTCCACTAGTCTTCATGTATACAAAACAGTTTCCTGGCAAGCAGGTGAGTCCTTATGAGCAATCATGGGAGACCACTGATCTGAGAGGGCATGGATGAACAGGGTTTCCTGGCAGTCAAAGTTCTTCTAACACTTGAGCAGACAGCCATGATGCACAGGACCAGTGGGAGGGACAGTGGGTGTCCAGGGACATTGGTGTGGCCGTAATCTATTTTTCTTCAGACAAATTCCTTAGTGTTGGGAACATGGCGGCTCAGTCGAGAGCCGTTGAGATGAAAATCTCTAGCCTCATGTTCCTGCAGAGAACCACACGGTAATGAAGTAAACAGAAGCCCTTCTCTGCAGCTGTCTGATAGAGGATTCAGTGCTGGTGAGAGCTTAATGCTTCTGCAGATTGCTTTCTGTCTAGATCCATCAGGAGTGCGAAGGTGGCAACGTCTGATATTCTTATCAGAAGTAGCCTAGGGAGCATGGCGGTGGCATCAGGAGAAATCCTGATGCCTAGATATAAGAGAGGCCCCGCGCACAGAGGCAGCCGTAGAAAAGAACACAGGGCATGATAGAACATTCCTTTGGCCAGTCTCCTCTGAAAAAGCTGGTAGGAGCCAGCCAGAGAACCCATGTCCACTGCTTGCCTGCTGGCCTAGAAGTCACCTACTCCATAACGATCACAGGTTTTCTAAAGATGGTAATGCTGTCTTAGTTCTGTGGTCTAAATTCAGTAAGTGCTTGATGTTGGTTGGACATGTCAGCAGCTGCTGCTTAAAACCCACGCAGCTAAGGTGGCTTTATCTCAGAATATTTGTTCACATCCTTGAGTTCTTTTGTCCTCCCCTGAGCTAGGATCCCATTTTACATTTTACTTTCCATTTATTCTTAAAAATTCTGAAGGGACCTTATCAGATTCCGTAAAATGGCTGGGTTTAGGGCAATGAGAGCCATATAGCAAAAGTTGAGCAGAGACAGGGAGAGCCTTAGAGAGATTTGAAACAGCGCAGATGAGCATCCGAACACATGGGAGTGAGGGGGTAGTGCCTCCTTTTTGGGAAAATCCTTTTGGTTTCCTCCAAAACTGGTCTGGCCGAGAGTTGATTTGTAGTAACCCAAATCACTTAAGACACTGTTAAAAACATTGCCAGTGTATTGGTGAAAGTCGTACCTCATTTAATAATTGATAACCTTTCTTATAACCATGCATTTGAGGAGTTAAATTAGTTGTCAGGAAAATGCTTTGATTACCATACATCAGAGCAGAAGAGAAGGGAATGTTGAGGAGGTGGGGTGGGGTCGGGTGGGGAATGAATGGTTTTAGGGAGATTTCATTTAGATCTGGAAGTTTGTTTTCCCAATGAAAGCCACGTCTGGGGAGTTATTAGTAACAGTCATTCAAAATCAAATCCACCTCTCATCAATGTGATATGGACTTCAATAATTAACCTTCCCTCCAACCCTTCTTTTCACGTTTTCATGCCTGGGCAGAATGTTAGCCTTAATTTCGGCTGTAATCTACTAATTACTTTCTAGCTAGCTCAGAGTTCCATTAACTTTTCAATAAAGGATAATTATGTTACTATGATCAACCTGTAGCTCAGCTTCTATCAAATATGCCCACCCCAGTGCATCCAGCTCTGATATCTACTGACTGGGCCTCAACTTATGCCTCTGAGACAGGCACATTGGGTAACTGGATTGTGGGTAAGAGCTGCAGACACAGGTGGCCCTACCACAGACCAGTTGTCTATCTGTGGACTGATGGCTGACCTCTGAGAGCCTCACCTTCCCTATTTGAGCTGGAACTATGTACGATATGAATCTCAAAAGGGTCCTTGATGTGAAGGGCAGTCTGTTGACCACACCAAGCAAAACTACCATGGCAAGTGAGAAGAGGCCAGTAAGTGTGCTTAGTAGTCTCCCCCAGACTTCTTGATTCTGAGTGACAGAGCCCGCTGGAGACCTGGAGACCTGGCTGGACATCACGAAGTTCTACTCTGAACATCTGCCAAAGGCTTTTTTATCTTTCAACATTATCATGAAAGTTTATTTTTACTTTTGTTTTAATCACACACAGTGGGAAGCAAAGTGATTCTGAGATATTATGCTATTTTCCTTTATGGAGGAATCATACTCTTCAAAAAACCAGATTTTAAAAATCCTTGTCTCACTTTCTCAAGTACATGCACAACTATTATTAATTAAGACTCCTCGTGTTCTGTTCTTTCCCACTCCCTTCACCCTTCACTGTCAAGTACATACTGCAACTTCAAAAAACGAAGGAAAAGAAAGATTTGTGACGTGAACAAGTAGTGTATCAGTGGTGGGATGAATTAGTGGACATAGAAATTGCATACCACCAGGATTTGAGGCGAAAAAAATAATGTTTAAGTTTCCGAATTAATACACATTTAAGGGAAAGAGTGACAGAATCAGGTATGGTGAGATCATACCAGCAATCACCGAAGTCTTTCCCAAAGCATAAACTACAACTAGATAAGGCTGGCCCATGCTGCAGAGCTCCGGGTGCCCTGTAGGTTCCATGCCAACTTCCTTTGGGATGCTGCTTTGGGAAAGTGAACCAGTGTGTTATCTTTTGTTTTGTTTTGTTTTTGTTTTTGTTTTTTGAGACAAGGTTGATCTGTGTAGCTTTGGTGCCTGTCCTGGATCTCGCTCTGTAGACCAGGCTGGCCTTGGCGGATCTCTGTGCTGGGATTAAAGTTGTGCGCCACCACCGCCTGGCTCAGTGCATTATCTTAGACAAGTGGGCTGGCTCACCTACATGAGCAAATGCGCAGCCTCTCAATAAACCACGTTAACAAACATCCGGGCAACTTTCCCATCAAGTCAGAGCAGAATCTGATCCTAATATTCCATGACTCTGTCTGTCCAGTGAGCCATCTGCTTACCAGAGGAAGAGGCCTGCTGTTTTGTAGGCTGGCCTTGAGCTCCCTCCTTCCACCCCAGCCTCTCATGCACTGGGAGCTCAGGTGTGAGTTACCATGCCTGGCTTCTAGCACCCCAAATCTCCTTGAATTCACTAACAATGAAGCAATCTTCCAGTGGACCATGAGGAGACCCACTGTAAGCATCATTGTTCTGGTTGCTACTGTGTGCACATATCAGTCGTCACTAAAAATTCTGCAATGTGGAAAAAGGCCACTAATCCTTAGTGTGTGCAGTTGTTGGGTTTCAAAAAGGATGGAAATCAAGTGTGGGAGGAACCAAGACTGATTATATATGTCAAGGACATCAGTTCTGCCTGAACAGTGATTAATGAAGTACTGCCTGCATTACGAAATCTCTTTGCAGGGAAGTGTTATGTTCTTCCCTTCCTAATTATAAATTTGGGTGGAGAAGAAGTATGGATTACTAGAAGAAACTTACAAGCTAATTAACACTCTTTCGAGCACAGGTAAAGATGGTACATGCTTTTTACTTCCGAGTTTCCAAGCAGTGAGAGGGAGCACCAGACTGATCAACTGTGCCGCTTAAGCCAGGGTATTTTTTTCATGTCTGCAGGTGGGACATTCATTCACTCTCTCATGCAACAAGCACCCATTGGTGCCAGCTGTGTGGGAGGGACAGGCCTAGAGGCCAAGAATTGTTAGTCTGTCTGTCCGTGGAAACTATCAATCTGTGTGTTCTAGAATCTTGAGAACTGTCCCAGCTAATGTAATGAAGGAAGTCCTGTCAGTGCTGAGGAAAGACGACATGTTACACTCAAAATGAGTCTGTGAAAATAAGTAATTAAAATAAATCCAGGACAAAGAAGATAGATCACATAAAAAGACACTTAAATGAGCCTTCAATGGCTGTCAGTAGGACGTAGATGGGACTCCCTTCCATGTAGGGAGCATGTGGATACATGTGCTTGCTATCTTCCAGAGGATAAGCTGAACAGCCCTGGGGAGAACCTGAGTTCAGCAGAGGAGACAAGATTCACCCATCAGCCCAGACCCGTGACCTTTAGTCAGGTAGGACAGGCTATTTAATTGGACCATTCATCCACTGTTTTTCTTCCAAATCCACTGTCTTAGGATACAAGTATAAATTTACCAAGGGCTGTATTCTACCGTTACTTTGCTTTCATATATCCTGTCAAAACATTAGAAAGAAGAAAACGAACCTGAAATTTCCAACAGTGAACATGGAGGGAGAGAAGTGTTGGGAACCTGAGATGGAAGGGTATGTGAGTCGGAGTGCTGCCTTGAGGCATGAGTGACAGGGACGTAAGTAATGACAGCTCAAGGCTAAATGTATATTTGATTTTACCTACCAGAAGTCCAATGTGGTGGAGGCCAGGGGTTAGAGGCATCATTCTGGTCTTGAATATCAGAGGATCACAGTCCTCATATTTTCACCCAAGAAACACTGACTAGGGGCCTACTATTTGTAACCACGAGTATGTCCTGATACCAGTCCCAGATGGCTGCCTCTGCTTGTCACACAGTGTTCATAGTAGCAGGGGACTGATGCTGTAGGATGGTCTGTATGTCAAATTACTCTGATTGGTCAATAAATAAAACACTGATTGGCCAGTGGCTAGGCAGGAAGTATAGGCGGGACTAACAGAGAGGAGAAAAGAGCAGGAAGGTGGAAGGAGACACAGCCAGCCGCAGCCAGGACAAGCAGCATGTAAAGATGCCAGTAAGCCACAAGCCACGTGGCAAGGTATAGATTTATGGAAATGGATTAATTTAAGATATAAGGACAGTTAGCAAGAAGCCTGCCACGGCCATACAGTTTGTAAGCAATATAAGTCTCTGTGTTTACTTGGTTGGGTCTGAGCGGTTGTGGGACTGGCAGGTGAGAGAGATTTGTCCTGACGATGGGCCAGGCAGGAAAACTCAAGCTATAAATGGCGCCAGAACGTGGGGCAGGAATTTCCACTTAAAACCTGAGAAGGCGTAAAAAGAAGATTCTAAAATGGAGCTAAAACAGCTTCCTAGTTGTCTCTCTCAAGTTAGCCGCAGCCTGCGGGCTTGAGCTACTGTATGGTGGGTTCCTGGCTTGCGCGCTCGACTTGCAGTATGGCAGGAATGAGGTGTCTGCAAGTGGCACATTAAGCTGCATGGTGGATTTAGCCTTTGCTAGTACAAAACAAAAAAAGAGGTTTCTGGGCTAAACGCTGCTTTGATAGAAGCATAGACCCACGAAGGCTCCCAGAGCTGATGGTAACCGTATCACCGCCATGTTGGGGAGCTGAGGTGGGCGGAGCCAGCAGCCACAGCACCGTTTCAGTCTTAGAATGCTGCAGTTTAAAGTAACAGGTTCACAATAAGACAGATTCAAATGGAACAATACTTTAAATGCTTTAAAATGTGTGTAAAAATGTACGTAGGCTTCAAAGAGAGAGAAAAAGAAATATATACAGTTATATAAATAGATAGTTTTGAAAAATAAAGTCTTTAAAGAGACAGTAAAGGTAGTATAAAATATAAGCCACGTAAAGATGGATATCACACAGAGAATCTGGATTGTGTTGTCTTTGGGATTCTTAACTGCAGAGAGATATTTGATTGTAAAGGAAGCTGAGTTAAACCAATATGTATATTTTAAAGAAACCTTACTTCAAAATTTGGATGTAAGTATATGTTGCTTTGGAAAGGAAGCTCTGCTTTTGTTTCCACAGAAAGCCAGAGGCTATGGATTTGTTCCAGATTAAGATACATCAGGTTTGACCAGCCAAGACCCCCTGAAAGGTCTCCGATGACACCAAGGCCCAGATGATCCAACATCCAGAACCATTTCAAGGCAACTGGCTCAGACGATACACCCTCATGGACTACTCCATAATTCTAAAATTTTCTTTGTGTCCCCATAAGATACAGCACCCCCCTCCAGCAGGAAGTAGTAAGAGAAGTTACGCCCAAATTCCCAAGTATACCAAGCTGGCTTTGGAGATGTGTAAAAGTTAAAACCTTCCTCTTTAAAAAAAAAAAAAAAGAAAAGAAAAGAAAAAAAGAAAAGGGGAAGTGCTGTAGGGTGGTCTATATGTCAAATTACTCTGATTGGTCAATAAATAAAACACTGATTGGCCAGTGGCTAGGCAGGAAGTATAGGCGGGACTAACAGAGAGGAGAAAAGAACAGGAAGGTGGAAGGAGACCACTCTAGCTACAGACTGAGTCAATAGATCACTGGTGGCCAGCCGTGCAAAGAGGATGCCCTGGACACAGAGAGTGTCACCAAAGCTCAGAGATGACAAAAACAGTTAGCCTTTGGGTGATGTCAGCGCAGCTGGATAGAAAATGTTCACAGCAGAGGAACATGAATTAGAATGGCTTCTTTGTGCTTTGGGGTCTTGAATTGTATTTAAAAAAACGTTTATATTATTAATTATATTCTATGAAAGGGAGCTTTTGAAAAAAAACATGGCTGATGCTGTGGCTTAAAAGGTGAATTAGGATCAAATAGCATTCCACAAAAACATTTATTGCGTATGTTTTGTGTGCCAACATCCTTTTAGGTGCCCAGACAATAAAAGACAAATAACCAAGCTCCTGCCTCAGAGGTGCTCTGATTTAGGTGAAATGAGTAACCATTCCTTGCCCTACTCTGTATCTGAACTAACACCTCATTAAAATAAATAAAAAAACTTCTTAGAAGCCATTAATTTAGCACAAACTAGCTTCTACCAATCCAACAGCTAAGAAAGTCATCAGACAGCATCTTGGGCCTTTAGAATAATAGTTCCTCCTGTCTCACTGTACCTGCCTCTCTGGTGTACCCACCAATATATTTTAAACTTTCCTTGATTTGTGATTTTCTTTGTCCTATAAAACTAATAAATAAATAAATAAATAAACAAACCAAAAACCAACCAACCAACAAACAAAACAAAAACAAAGCTGTGAAACTGCTTCTACACTGGATGATGGAATTTGCAGTAACCTAAATCTGTGTTCCCAGGCCATGGTCATTCAAAATTGCTCCAGTAAACTGTCTTTTATTCCCTTTAAAGTTGAGAATGGTGGTTTTTACATCGACACGTACTCGCACTGGCTAAGTTTTTGGATTTATGGGTCAAATGGCTATGGGATGTCTCCCAACTCCTTGAGGTTAGAGTGAGAGAGTTAGACAAATTCCCTGATAGGCAGACAGACAGGGAGAGGGCCCAGGATGTGGTACTAAAGATGGTGAGCTTCCAAGATGGCTGGCTTCTTCATCCTCTTGACCTGAGACAAAAGCTTGGCATGGTAAACCCAAGGCCTTTGGACTTTTTCTCTGGCCAGTAGTGCCTCTGCTGATGGACTGGCCCAGCAAGTTCAAAGCCAGATGAGGGCATGTTTACGCAACAGTTGGGGGCCTCTTAGCTATCCTATCTTTTTTCAAATTGACCAACCCTGAATTAGAGGAGGAAGACTCCCCTTGAAGACTTAAAACAGCCCCAGCTTTCGAGGGGGAGATGGGGTTCAGCTTCCTGAGTACCCTGTCTGCTTTGAGGAGGGTCTTTCTGTGTGCTTTCTGGACGTGTTCTCTCTGATAAAAGTCTTTCTTCACTGGCTGATGCCTATGCTGGAGAATTTCTCAGCTGTTACCTATCACACGGGAGATTATTTTCGCCTTTTTAAAAAATTTTATTTATTTATATTTTATGTATGAGTGCTCTACATGTATACCTGAATGCCAGAAGAGGGCATCAATGCAATCCCCATCAAAATCCCAACACAATTCTTCACAGACCTGGAAAGAACAATACTCAACTTCATATGGAAAAACAAAAAACCCAGGATAGCCAAAAGAATCCTGTACAATAAAACAATCTCTGGAGGCATCACGATCCCTGACTTCAAGCTCTACTATAGAGCTACAGTAATAAAAACAGCTTGGTACTGGCATAAAAACCAACATGTGGACCAATGGAACCGAACTGAAGACCCTGACATTAATCCGCACACCTATGAACATATGATTTTTGACAAAGAAGCAAAAACTGTACAATAGAAAAAAGAAAACATCTTCAACAAATGGTGCTGGCATAACTGGATGTCAACATGTAGAAGACTGCAAATAGATCCATATCTGTCATTGTGCACAAAACTTAAGTCCAAGTGGATCAAAGACCTCAACATCCCCAAAGAAGAGAAGTACACACACACACACTACCACCAAAAGATAACAGGAATGAACAATCACTGGTCATTAATATCCCTTAATATCAATGAACTTAATTCACCTATACAAAGACACAGGCTAACAGATTGGATACAGAAGCAGGACCCATCTTTTTGCTGCATACAAGAAACACACCTCAAATTCAAAGATAGACACTACCTAAGAATAAAAGGCTGGGGAAAGTCTTTCCAATCAAATGGTATTAAGAAACAAGCTGGTGTAGCCATCCTAATATCCAGCAAAATAGACTTCAAACTAAAATCAATCAAAAGAGATCAAGAAGGATATTACATACTCATCACAGGAAAGATCCACCAAGATGAAGTTTCAATTCTGAACATTTATGCCCCAAACACA
>CABHPQ010140931.1:12630-44394 GCA_902168405.1 Peromyscus aztecus | reverse complement strand
GAGGATGTATGGGGATTAGAAAACAGGAGGATGTATGGGGATTAGAAAACAGGAGGATGTATGGGGATTAGAAAACAGGAGAGTCAGTCAAGAGGAAAGTTTATCCACATATTTGCACATGCCACTAGGAAAAAGGACTGTTTCCTGGAGTTATACCTCTAGTACTGAACACACTTCCTGGCATATAAAAATCCTAACAGTGTGTAGCATGAATCTTAAAAGTTCTTATTAATAAAATCAAACCTCAGCCAGGTATTGGGGTGAACACTGGAAGGTCAGAGAGACAGATCAAGCCACAGCTATCTCACCTCGCTGAATCCTCAGCTGGTCTTGCTTCCTCAGACTGGAAGCCTCTATGTCCTCATATCAGAATGACTCTCAGCTGAACTGCTGCTAGAAGCCTGAATGCTTAACCAGCCCAAATGCTTCTCCAGGCCAAATGCCTCTCCAGGGCAAATGCCTCTAGTTTCTGGTCCTCACGCCTTATATACCTTTCTGCTTTCTACTGCCAATCCCTGGGATTGAAGGCTTGCTTTCTGGGATTAAAGACGTGGGTCACCATGCTTGGGTGTGTCCTTGAACACATGGATTTCTGCCTCTGGAATGCTAGGATTAAAGGCGTATGCTACCACTGCCTATCCTCATGTTTAATATTGTGGCTGTTCTGTCTCTGACCCCAGATATGTTTATTAAGGTACACAATATTTTGGGGAACACAATACCACCACAACAGTGGAAGCAGGGGTTGTCTCTGTTGTCTACGTTTGGAACCCTTTCCTCTTACTGGGTTGCCTTGTCCATGATTAAGAGGAAAGGAGGTGCCCAATCTCACTGCAACTTTAAACAATTCCCTCAAGACTGGCTTTCTTCACAATCTCAAGAAGAGGGCATGGGATATGTGTTAGTTTGAATGTAATTGGCCCACATAATCTCATAGGGAATGGTACTATTGGGAGGTGTGGCTTTTTTTGGAGTCCCTATGTCCTTGTTAGAGGAAGTGTGTCATGGTGGGGGTGGGCTTTGAGGTTTTCTATGCTCAGAACACTGCCTAGTGATTCAGTCAACTTCCTGCTGCCTTCTGGTCAAGGTGTTACCAGCACCATGTCTGCCTGCATGCCCCCATGCTCCCTGCCATGATGATAATGGACTGGACCTCTGAAACTGTAAGTGATCCCCCCTCAATTAAATGTTTTCCTTATAACAGTTGCAGTGGCCATGGTGTCTCTTCACAGCAAAGGAAACATAAGATAGAAGCTGATACTAGACCTGAGTTATTGTTGTAGTAGACCTGACCATGTGTTTATTTGGAGGAATTTGGACTTTGGTACTTTAGGTTTGAAAAGCTGTGGAATGCTTTAAGCAGGGCTTAATGGGACATACTAGTAGGAACATGGAAGACAGTGGTGCTGAAAGTTATTTGAACAATGGGAAGCTTGTTTAAGAGGTTACAGAGGAAAAGAATGATAGTATGTGGCTTAGAGACTTATAGTGGGTAACCAATCCAGCTTTGATCTGGAAGTTCCAACCCCCATTGAGGGTTCGGTAATTGTCACACCTACAAGGCTGGGCCAAGAGAGGACCCTAAAGACCCGAGATCCGAATGTGCTGGCTGTCTTGGTTCCTGGATCCTGGATGCTGGAGGTAGACCGAGCAGAGTTCTCCAGAGAACACTACCAGACTGAGCTACACCTTTCCCAGACCCTGTTACCTATCCTTTACTTGTAAGTTACCCCACAAAATAAACCTCCCTTTTAACTCCGTGGAGTGGCCTTAATAATTTCACCAATAGAGACTGGTCTTGTGACATTCTGATGGCTGCTTTTTGCCCTTGTCTGAAGAGTCTGCTGAGGCTAAAGTAAAGAGTTTTGAATTAATTCCACTAGCAGAAGAAATCTCAAAACAGTTTAGTATAGACTCTGTCATATGGATAGTAGTGTTAACTCTAATGAAGATTTATAATGAAAAGGTGCAAACTAAATAGGGCTAATTACAAAAAGTAAATTTTGAGGATAAAAAGAGTACCAGGAAGTACAAAAGAGCTAAATTCTGTGTTCAAGCAGATAAATGGATTAAGAAATGGAATAAAGAAGTGGTGACCTCAGGGCAAGATCCCACCCAGCTACTTTCAACTTGTGGAAAGAAACTAAAGAAAAGCTTAGAGATAGGTGTGGTGGGGCACACCTCTAATCCCAGCACTTGGAAGGCAGAGGCTGGCCTGGTCTACACAGTAAGTTTAAGGACAGCCACGCTTAAGCAGCGAAACATAGAAAGCTGGTGAAGATGTAATTGAACTAGGGGGGCATGTTCTAACCTCAGCAAGGAGCAGAACTTGACAGCTTCAGCCACATGGTTCTGGCTTTAGAATTAAGGACAGAAGAAAGGGGTTATGGAATAAAGCCACTGTGGCCAGGCTGTGTCAGGGGTGTCCCTGAATAGAGACCTAGTAGAAAGGTCATTGCATGAAGCTGTGAAGTTGAAGCCTGTATTCAACTTGGATTCCCTTGGAGAATCCAAGATGTTAGAGATACTAGAGTCATAAGATACCTACTGAGGAGAACTGCTATGAAGGGAGTGGAACCAACCCAAGAAAAAGAAGTAGAATGCAGTCAACAAAGCTAAATGAAGTTGGAGATATGGAGAGCATTTTGACATCAGATGTGGAGATGCAGAGTTTGGAGTTTGCCCAGCTGGTTTTCAGTCTTGCTTTGATCCAGTATTTCCGTGCTATGCTTCCTTCCCTGTGTTTTGGAATGATAATGTATATTCTGTGCGATTATATGTTAGAAGTATGTTATCTGCTTTTTTATTTTGATTCTTACAGGAGATTACAGTTAAGAGATTTCATGAATCTCAGAAGAGACTTTGAACTTTTGACTTTAAAACATGTTGACACTGTGATAGACTATGGGGACATTTGAAGTTGGACTAAATGAATTTTACATTATGATATTGTTACAATATTATAGGGACAAGGAGTACAATGTGGTAGTTTGAACATAATTGGCTCCCACAATCACATAGGAAGTAACACTATTAGAAGGTGTGATTGTTGAAGTGGGTATGGCTTTGCTAAAGGAAGTATGTCACCATGGGGCTGGACTTTGATGCTTCCTATTGCTTGAATACCACCCAATGATTCAGTCTACTTCCTGCTGCCTTCTGGTCAAGATGTTACCAGCACCATGTCTGCCTGCATGATGCCATCCTCCCTGCCATGATGATAATGGACTGAACCTCTGAAACTGTAATTGAGTCCCCTCAATTAATGTTTTCCTTATAAGTGTTGCTGTGGTCATGGTGTCTCATCACAGCAATAAAATCCTAACTAAGACAGGATGCTCACAAGGTTCTTCTTCTCATGGAGTACATTCAAGCCTTAAATAATGCTGGATGAGGACACTCCCTAGAGTTGTCTGTAAACATCACCTGAGAATCTTGAGGTTTCCCAGACAGTGAAGATGACATGCTACTTCCCAATGAACTGGTTCATTTACCAAGATGGACTGGGACTGAATCCTTTTTTTGGTTGGCCTTTATTCTCTCTGAGGTAGGTAAAAAAAAATATCCCCCAGAAAAGACTCACAACAAATGTGTGACTTTGTACCAAGATATTTGACCTGTAGAAAAAAAAATGAGTAAAAGTTGAAATAGTGAACAGATCGGAAGAAACGGGGTTTAAATAAAAGAGATGTTTTTCTATTTTAGAGATATGAGAGAAAATGTGCCAGAATTTGTTGTGTCTCTAAAAACTGAAGGTCAACAGAGTCTACTTCCCTGACCTGGAATCTAACATGTTTACAGAAATGTTTTGCTTGTGTATGTAAGTTCAGATATTTTAAACAAAAATATGATCAATTTTTTTTATTTAGAAGATTTTTAACACATGGTTCAGCAGGTATGAGCACTTACTCATCAGAGGGCCTGGTTTCTATTGCAGTATCAACGTGGTAGCTCAAAACGATTACTCCAGGAGATCTGACACCCTCTTCTGGCCTCTGTGGGTACCAAGAACAGTCATGACACACACATACACATGCAGGCAAGACACCCATACACTTAAAGTAAAATAAAATTTTAAAATATTTTTGAATAATTAACATGTAGATGAGTAATTAACATAGAGTATAAGACTTTGACAGCAAGAATGTGTTTTCTTGGTCTTCATTCTGGCATTTATTCATAACTTCTTTGCATTCCTTGAACATATTATAATTGCTACTTTCAGTTCATTGTCTTGTCTGTCATCTAAGTTGCTTTCCTTAGGGAAAATTACTATGAGAGTATTAATTTTTTAGGGCACACATTGTCTCGGTTTTCTGTGTTTGTGTTTTTGTGGTGGAACCTGGATACCTGCAGTTAGGTCGTTGGTGGTGTCTCCTGGAATGGGTATCTTTGTTACTTTTGTTGAGCAGATTTTTGGGTCTCCATTAATGTTACATCATCTTGGCGGGTTTGAGATAAGGTTGGTATACTTCAGCCCTGGGTCCTCTCAACACTGATGTGGCATTGCGTATCTGAAGTGGTCTTAGCCTAACTGGGACAAGGTATAGCTTCTGACCACACAAATGAACCCTCTCTAGACCCAGCAGATTCTCACTGCATTTCTCAGAAGTTAAGGTTGGCATTCCAGAGAGAGATATGAAGTTGAGTCTTATGAGTGTGGCAAACAGTGGCTCAACACAAAGCTGACATTGATAGAGTCCCAGTGGTAAAAGGAGAGGGGTGCTTAAAGTATTCTGGGGCTCAGATGAACATCGTCAGCTGGTAGGAGCATGGAGTGTTCAGGGGGTAGAGCAGTGTTACTAGCAGCAAGAATGTTAAGGTAGGTATCAAGGGAAACAATTAGTGGGATAGTAGAGGGGGTAATACTGGGTATTAAAGTATGGTTGAAAAGAGGGCATGGGGGAGAGGGAGAGAGGTGGGTTGACCAAAGCTAAAAATGTATGAAAAACCTACTAGTTAGTAAGATAATTTCAAAATGTAACTAAGGAAAAAAAAAGTCTGAGTTGATTATCCTGCATGGGTGGACAATGTCACTCCTGGACTACATGGATTATTAAATGAAAATCACAGTGCAATGCAGAGGCTCCCTCTTTATGAATTATTGTTCAGAGAGGCCCCAGAAGTCTCCAAAACAACACAGACTATCATTACTGCCCTTGGTTACCCTCCACAAGTACATGGCAAGATCTTATTGTTAAGACATTTCCTATGTTGCCTACAGGACATAGAGAAATCTATCACAAAACTAGAAACAAACTCTCTGGTGGTGAGAAGCTTTCACAATCTTAGGAAGATGTTATGTGGACTTAAGGGGGAGAAAATACACCAATGATCTCACCCAGAGGTGGATCATGCATGCCGCAGTACTGACCTGCCAAGACCACTGGTGCCAAAGTGGAAAGACTGTTATGGGGTAGCTAACCACTTTCTGATTGCATTTGAGGCCTGGTCTACAGGAGGGAATTTCATGACTGTTACCATAATCTTAGTCAAAAATCCATCTAGGGAAGACACAGTCCTTAGCATAGAGCTTACCTTTATTGTTTTTTCTAAAAACTCATGCTGTCAAAGTGCATTCTAAATATTTATGTTTATTCTCACAAATCTGAGCTGCTCTCAGCTTTCATTAGAGAAGCTTGTTTTGCTTTAGGCAGCAATCAAGGGAGAGGGGTGTATAACGGGTCAAAGTGCCGAGTATAAGAGACTGAATGCACATCCCTAAATGGGACATCTATATTAAACTCCCCACCCCATATCAAGGCTCAGGCAACAGCTTGGAAGAGTTGCCAGAAAAAAACAATGTAAGAGCCAGAGAACCAGGAATAATGCTATGAAATACTATCTTGTGCACATGAGATGACAATTCCAGTCATGAATTCACAGCAGCTGGAGCTACCTGGAACAAGAAATGTACAAAATCAAGACATCCAAAATTCTGGTATAGATAGGGTAGAAGACTCCTGGATTCCATTCCTTACTGAGGATCTATGACCAGTTATCAGTTGTTGGGGAAAAGAGAATCATGTAATTTTAAAGATGTGGCCACCACTAGGATCCCATGCCTCAGTGAGTAGCCCTACACCCACAAACATGTGGGCAACACTAACTGGACTCAATGGGGTATTAAAAAATAAAATATTCATACCAAAGAAGAGATGAAGTTGAGTGGAAGATGTGTTGAGGGGAATTTGAGGGGAGCTGTAAGAGTTAATATGATCATATTTTGTTGTATACATGGTGCATGGAATTCCCAAGAAGAGAGAAAAATTGAAAGAGAAAAAGGGAGAGAGAAAGACCAAATAATAAAGAAAAACTTTATATAGATGCAATTTGTACAATTTAAGAATAACATGTGTTAAATTTGTTTGATTTTTGTTTAATATTTTATATTCTTTATAGTTAGAAATATTGCCTTCATGCTATCTTTGACCATGAATCGTAGTATGATACCATGTTTTATTAATCTTAAGTGACATTAAACATGGCAAAATGATAAGATTTATTTTCCAAATGAATCTACTTAACTTCCAATCAATTCAAAGTTAACTTGAATGCATTTAACAATATTACGTTAAGTGTCTGTCCTTCTGATAGGATAAATATTCAGGAATTTGGAGTATGGGAGCAATGTTAAGTGATGGCTAAAAACAAAGTTCTGGATTCCTGTCCCATTTCAGACAGTTGCTGACCATATAATGTTGGGCTAAGTTAGCTGAGCTTCAAAATTCTTCTTAGGCAATAGGGGTAATTATATCTACATAATAGGATTGCCATAAATTACAAAGAACATCAAATATGTAAACACTAGAGTGGTTGGTACTTCATGGGCAGCAAATAGTAGTTGCTGCTGACCCCGGTTCAACTTTCTAGAGTTTACAAAATGGGTCATAACTATTACAAGAACAGGATTCCTCAGGAGACTCTGAAACTTCCTGACTAGGAGCAGGCCAGAAATTCCCTGGGAATTGATCATTTTCTTCCAGATCTGATGAGTTCCAGGGCTTGTGAAAAAATGCAGAAGAGAAAATCATTAAGTCCCATCTGCAGAAATCATCATATATCAACAGTGAAACTAGGCATTTGTACTCTTTGTATCCCAGCCATATTCCTGTTCTTAGGAAGGGTTTCTACACTGGTCTTTTTCTTCTGCTTCAAGGCTTTGCTCACATCTTCTGTTGACTCAGTGGACTGCATACAGACTCGTGAACGAACTTATTCTCCTAGGCTGTGGATGTAGGATGAAGACTTCATTGTAAAGTGAGAATTAGAAAAAAAAATTATTTGACTTGTATACTATAAGAAAATGTGATTCTGAAATGAATTTCTTCCCCCACTTCTTTGGTTACTGAAGAATGGAGAAAATTCTGTCTCTGTTTTTTTCCCTTGGGCCTATGCATCATTCTTTCAACTCCCAGATAAATAAATGTAAGTGAAACTCAAAACATAAAACATGTTCTAGCAAGTCCTCAATGCCCAATATTGTAAGACCATGAAGCCACTGAGCAGAATTCATGAGAAACTTTCTCCACTTAATAGGAGAAAAAGCAAAGCCTAAATGGATACATATGTGACCCTTTAAAGTCTAAGACTGGGTTGAATACTTTCCATATATGAAGGTCACATTTAGTTTTACTATTGAACTGACATGTGTGTGTGTGTGTGTGTGTGTGAGAGAGAGAGAGAGAGAGAGAGAGAGAGAGAGAGAGAGAGAGAGAGAGATTTAAATTAGGCAAGAAGACCAGGAAGACATAGGGAAACATTATCAGCCTCCTTTCTTGGAGCACAAATTAACTTTGTATTACTGTCCACAATTCTTGTTCATGATTTTATCAGCTAAAATAACAATAAAAATATTTTAATGGGATTTATAAAGCACTGGCCAGCAGCTTTTAAAAAGTGAAATAAACTGTAAAAAAAATTCTAATACATAAAAAGTCAGGAAAGACACTACATGAGAAATATAAGTGAAGGTAAAGTTATAAAAGAAGTACATCAATAGGAAAAATAGACTAATTCAATTATATAAATTGAAGTAAAGACAAAGGTAGGTTTTAATAATTAATCTGGAAGCTAAGAGATTTGAAGTTAGTAGTAATGTGGAGTGTGTGGAGTGTGTATGTGCTGTGTTACCAAGAGACTATCCATTCTAAGTATCATGGGGATGGGAAGCCAATCATTGTTTTCAAAATGAAAAGCCACGAAGCCCAGAACTCTGCCCCATTTCTGCACCTTTGGACATGTTATTGCTTCATGGATCATGTAAAATGAAAATCGAGTGGCTGACAGAGGAACCCGAGCTTCTCTGTACCTCTCTTAGCACCTCCTGTCACTGTTCTGCCCAGTGAAACACATTGTGGCTGAGAAAATAACCTCGGAGAATTAGAGACCAAGGCTGTGTGCCACTGTTTCAGCCCATGCAGTGAGACAGCCACATCCTCAGGTGTGATGTGTGTGTGTGTGTGTGTGTGTGTGTGTGTGTGTGTGTGTGTATTGGGGGGGGTAGATGGATAGACCATGCATATGATATAAATATAGCTGCATGTTCCCTCATACAAAGAATTTAGAACCCAGTTAGCATTTACTGATAAGAATTTCTATATTAAAACTAGGTTCAGTATGACTTTCTATTACACATTAAAGTAGAAATTGGTATCAAATAATATGTTTCTAATTAATAAGATAAGAAGATTGTCACTGACAGTTTTATAGTCTATTTGATTACTGTAATTACTTTTAGCTTCATAATAAAATTGACTTCATCTTCATGTTCTTCATCTCGAAATGTCTCATTACATTACAACTAATCCTAGAACATTGTTCTTTAATCTTCTTGTCCTTTTATAATTTTGACTGTTTCTTATTTCTAACAAACTGACCTAAACAGAAACATTATTTTCTAATTATTTATTTTTGAAATTATAACATAACTACGTCATTATCCCTTTCCCTTTCTTCTCTTAAAACCCTCCCATATAGACCTCCTTGCTCTCTTTCAAAATCATGGCCTCTTTTTTCATTAGTTGTTATTGTATATACCTAAATATATATATATATATATACCTAGATGTAACCTGCTCAGTCTGTATAATGTTTCTTGTACGTATGTTTTCAGGGCTGACCATTTGATGTTGGATTATCAAATGTTGTATTCTTACACAGTGAAGACTATACCTTCCATTCTCAGCACTCCTTAGTTGGCTGTAGTTCAGAAGCTACATCCATCAAGTCTTACCAACATGACTGCCTAAGCATGAGCTGAAGAAGGGCAGCATCAATAGAGATACATTCATTTTTAAACATTGAATTATACGCCACTTGGTTGCTGTGTTTTCTTTATCAGTGCCTTAGCATTCCTTCCACATCTGAAATACTTCATCTTAAAATGCCTGTCTGGACAGCTCTCAATCCCGCATACTCTGTGGTATAATCAGGCATGAGGGAGGATGCCTCCCTGCCTTTTTATTTTCTCCTAGATATTGCAATTTCACTCTGCCTCCCTTTAAATTACTGCAAAGTCTGATTCCAGTCAAAGCTGTCTCACTTTTGGCTTTCACTGGAAAAGTTTGTCAGCACCTTGGCAATAATGTCCCTGGCTATTTCACATCTTGGCAGTGGCACGCCATTCAAAACAGAGTTCAGTAATGGAATTGAGCCCCCTCCAAGTATTCCTTGTTTTTTTTAAGTAAACTTATTTTTATCCTCAAAACTTTTTTCCTTAAACATTGTCCTCAGTTCAAAACTGATGCCCAGAGATGCCCAGAAAAGAACTTTTATATGCAAATATTTTGAAAAGTACTCAATGATATGCCAAAAGCATTTCAGCATCTCACAGAGACCTGAATCAGCTGACTTGTCACCACTGATAAACCTGTAGAAACCACTGGAATGCAGTTTTGCAGCAAATCGCAGCCAGTTATCAACCCCTGAGCATGAGCAGGGACTAACTCTATTCAGAGACAAGAGAGGTAGAAACCATAACAACCACAAGCTTCAGGGTTTGGTTCATGTTCCTAGTTTACGTTGTTTTCTCCAATACTTGTCTAGGTGATAAAAATTGGCCGACACAAGAGTGAGTGCTCAAACTGTATAGCCACTATAGAAATCAGTGTGTAGGTTCCTCAAAAAGCTAAAAAGACATCTATCACATCATCCAGCTATACTACTCCTGGGCATATTCCCCAAGGACTATCCTACTATGGAGGATACTTGCTCCTCCATGCTTATTGTTCTCTATTTACAACATCCAAGAAACAGAGGACTGCATGATGAAAATGTGGTTCATATGTACAATGGGATATTATTTAGTAGTAAAAAATATAATTCACAGATGGAGATAATCACTTTGAGTTAAATAACTAAGTCCCAGAAAGACGAATGCCACATCTTCTCTCTCACATGCGGATGCCAGCTCTGAATCGTAGATCTATCTTTAAACTGGAGCGCCTATAGAAGGCAGAAAGCTAGTAAGTGGACACAGGAGAAAGATTACAGGACAGTTGTTGTTGGAGCTCACAGATACATTATAAGTAGGACACAATGCTTATAGTATAAAGGGAAAAGGGGCCTAACGGAACAGGAAGAGCTAAAAGAGGTGGGTGATGAGAGAGAAGAGGAGAGGAGGAAGTATACAAAAGAGTGATTGACACTAAAGACCTGTGAAAATGTCGTATTCAGGACAGAGGGCTAGAGAAATTGCTCAGTGGTTAGGACACTTGTTGCCCTTGCGGAGGATTTGGGTTTGATTTCTAACACCAACATGGTGATTCACCAACATCTATAACTCCAGTTCCAGGGGATGGATCTTCTTCTGACTTCTGCAGGTACTGAGTATGCACATGGTACACAGACATACATGCTGGCCAAATACTCACATGTAAAATAAAATATTTTTAAATAAATTCCATATGAAAGCTTACTACTGTAGAATCTTCCCAAAATATATACATATGCATATATATGTATATATATATGTATATATATATACACACACGTAAAAGGAGTTTAAATGTTGTTGCCCTATAGCAGGAGATACACAATGTTTTTCCCAGACTCCATAGGCCACCAAATAAAAAGTCCAGTGCCAAATATGTTACCTCTTTTTGAGTTGTTGGTCAGTGGTGTCTCATAGAGTTCGCTAAACATTATAGATACCAGCCTGGAAGCTTTATCCCTACCAGTTAGTTTTCAGAGTGCTGGAATGTTGTATACATGATATTGGAGGAGAAAAGTCACCCACGGTTTTACCCATCTGTGAATCCTGTGAGATATAATAACAACTATTCTGGAAAGATATACCCACTGGTCCAATAGTGGTATGAATAGTTTGGTTAATAACCAACTACTTTCTGGTTGAATTTAAATCCCATTCGACAAGACAGAATTTATGTTTTATTCCCTTAACTGGTCCCAAAACCTGTGGCTACGTCATCGACTGTAAAGGAGAACCTCTTATTATTATTCTGCTAAATGGGCCCAGTAATAAACTGCCCTCTTAGCTCTTATCTTCATACCCATAGATTAGTACATCTCTCAGTCCTTCTCGGAGAGAGAAGTGTCTTTTTATAGTATATAGAAATTAACAGAGAGACCCACAACCAGTCAATACAGAGAGGAAGAGACTGTGGTGTGTTCAGCTGTAAATGTGACATCTATATCAGACTGTCTGCTCCCAAGCCTCAGGGAATCATTGTGAAAAAGAGGATAGACATATTGTAAGGGCCAGAGGGAGGAGACATCTGCAGCAAAACAGTATTTGCTGGACCTGATAGCACCCTTAAACATGTGACGTCACAACAGCTGGGATGCATACCTAAGACTTGCCCAAGATTAAGCCAGTCGAAATCCCAGCATGGCTGTGGGAGGGGCTAATGAGATTCCACTCTAACTGTAAAGCTATTGATAGCTGATGACTAATGGAAAAGGGAGTATTAGTTAGGAATATGGTAGACCCTGAGAGACTCTCCATGCTCCAGCAGATGATCTCACCCGTACACATACACACGTACAGCAGTAAGTGGACACTGTTGCTGAGAGAAAGAAAATAATGTTAAGAAAGAAAAGGGGTACGGGGTAGAGGAAGAAATAGAGGTCAGGGAATGAGAGATGGATTTTATCAAAACACATTATATGTATCTATAAATATTAAGTAAAATACTGTTTAAAAGAAACATGTATAGACATGCTCATATCTTTCCATAATGTCAGAATTTATTGGTTACCAATAAGTTTGTGAGATGTATTTGTTGTGCTGGCTGTAATTTGCCAAGTAGTCCTGATTTCTCCTGTTAGCTGGCTGTTTGCAAACCACAGTTCTTTTATTCCTATCTTAACAACAAACATCTCTTAAATTATATGTTATACAATGCATAGTAATTTCCTTGTCTCTCTCCTCTCTCTCTCTCTCCCTCCCTCCATATGTGTGTGTGAGTGTGTATGTTTGTGTGTGTGTATGTGTGTTACAGAATGACTAACAAAAAGTTAAAGAGGCTTCACTACAAAACAAGGAGTTCAGAGAGGCCCTACTAAAGGCAAAGGCCTGAGTTGAGAGAGACATTAACAAAGGTCTCAGGGTTTAGATAGCAGACCTGTTGGAGAGCTGCTGGATATAGCATCTCCGTAGAGCTAAGCTCTGAGCTGAATCTTAGATTTAAATCAAGCTGCAGACAGTGCAGGACAGTGGAGGCCACAAAGGTGAGGTGTAGGGCAGGGTCTATATAGATGAACAGGTACACCAGTTAATGGCAATTCAAGTAGACCAGGCTAAGTGGAAGGCCCTGTGAAGTCAGGAGTGCTCTGTTTGTCAGACCCTTGTCACACATGCCAGGTCACCTGGTAACAGGTGGGTGGGACCATTGCTATTGCAGTGATAGGTGCCTTTTTTATGAGGTACTGGTAAGGGTATTTACCCCTTTCTTAGTCTGGTATATTTGACGAGTCCTTGAGCCTGATTTTTCTGTATGGTTTTAAACACCCATGTGCTCAATCTGTATGGTGGTACCTTTTAACTTTAAGGAATAAGTTGTCAGTCTGTACTGGTGTTTATGTGCACAGCAAGGTGCAGAGTCATCTGCCTCTTTATCTGCATTCAGAACAGTCAACTTCTGCTCAGGAAATGGAG
Source organism: Peromyscus aztecus (assembly GCA_902168405.1). Classification (NCBI taxonomy): domain Eukaryota; kingdom Metazoa; phylum Chordata; class Mammalia; order Rodentia; family Cricetidae; genus Peromyscus; species Peromyscus aztecus. Next base: position 31,274 of record CABHPQ010140931.1, on the reverse strand, counting down.
TCTCCTACAGCAGCCCCCACCCCAAGCAATTTTGACATTGCTTTCATTTTATAAATGCATACAAGTTGTTGAAGTTTCATTGTGTGTGTTAATTATACGTGCTACTGTCTTACATAATGACATTTTCCCATTCTGTGTTGAACATATCCCCTCCACACCTCCCTGAGGGCATACCCCCTTCTCATCCATCTACCTGCTAGCTCCCTTTGTTCTAGCTAGACAATTTCATCTCACTTTCGTGTCTATGTACATGGACAATTTTTATGTATCTGTATAACACAATGTAGACCATAAACAAGAGAAAACATATTTTGTCTTTCTGAAATTGGCTTTATCTACTCAATGTGATCATCTCTATTGTTCTTTGTGAAAAAAATTCCATTGTGTATATACACCACATTTTCTTTATCCATTCTATTGGTTTTGGACACTTGGCTGGGTTCCATAATGCAGCTGTCATAAACAGTAACAAACAAACACTGATATGCCAAATAATAAGAAAACTAGTCATTGGAAGGACTGCCTTACAATCAGTGAAAGAAAGAAACTCAACAGTAAGAAGAACAATCTAGACTGATCAGAAATCTGGATCACATAAAGGAAGCCCTCAAAGGATGAAGAAATGAAAGGAAAAGAAAAGATTTCATTTTTCTTATTTTTTTCTTTGGCCTAGGACATAATAGTTTCTGAAAAATAGTAATCCAGCACCATGTTTGATTATTTTGTACATATATGCACAAAATGTACATGTATATGTAAACGTGTGTGTGTGTGTGTGTGTGTGTGTGTGTGTCTGTGTCTGTGTCTGTGTGTCTGTAAACCCATATACAAGGGGAAAATGACAATAGTGATTTAAATTAAATAAATTTAAGAGGAAAGACTTCATTTTTATGAAATATACAATCAACTGTGAAGTTGGATTGTTATTTGAAAGCAGACTTAGATTCATTGTGAATGTATACTGCAACCTCTACAGTAACTACTAAAGAGATAAGTAAAAATTAGAATTGGCATACTAAGAAAGAATAGGAAATAGAATCATATAAAAGTCTCGGCACAAGCGGCCTAAATAGTGTGGCAGATAAATATGGAATGAAGAAAAGCATTCAATACAAAAACAGCAGCAAATAGAACAACTAGAGCAATAACTACCATAAAAGTCAATAATCTAAATGCACCCATTAAAAGACAGGAAATGTCAAACTGAAGCAAACCTAAGACCTAACTCTGTGTTGTCTATAAGAGCCAGACATTGACCTGAGAATGCATATGGACTGGAAGACAACAGAACCCCAAGAACAAAACCTTTCTTAACAAAGAAAGATTAAAATCCGCCTGGTGCTCAATCCTTCCATAAACCAACATAGGAACAAATCACATTTTCACTGAAGTGTCTGAGAGTGCTGGAGTACAATGGAAAATGATGAAAACATGGAAGTTCAGGTTGGTAAATAAAGTAAGAGAATAGAATCATTCATCCTGTCTGGATCATCCCAACTCTGGCCAACCTCAGAAGGAATTATTTTCTGTGAGGAAAGTGTAGTGAAAAGGCTTCCAGAGTCATCTCCACCCCCCTTTAACCACCATGAACATTCTTAGTCTCTCCAGGTCCTCATCTCAGTGTAGGAAGTTGTCTGCAAGTCACATGGCTCTGTGAATCCAGGGGAGAAATCCACGTTGTGCTTCACCCACCCTACGGCACAAGCTGCAACTGTACTGCACCATCTTGAAACTCGAGGCAATATTAGAGTCTCCTCTGCTTTAGGGGTCAGTGGGCATTAAGGTTTGCTATCCCTGAGGCTCTGCCATCATTGCACCAGGTTTATACATGGTGGTGACTGCCCACCTGATGTTCTCCAACTCCCTAACCCTGGGAAACTCTCACTACACCCCTCGCCAGTGGCTCTGGTGTTCCACTGCCATGTCCTCATAGTGGTTAGTGAAATGGCCATGGCTAAAGTAGTGGTTCTCAATGCTGTGACCTTTTCATACAGTTCTTCGAGTTGTGATGACCCCAACCATAAAATTATTTTCATTGCTACTTCATAACTGCAATTTTGCTACTGTTATGAATTGTAATGTAAATAAATGTGTTTTCTGATGATCTGAGGCAACCCTTGTGAAAAGGTCATTTGACACCTCCCTTCACCCCCCCCCCCCCCCCCCCCCCCCCCACCCACCCCCACCCCCGCAAAGGGTTCACGACCCACATGTTAAGAACCACTGGTCTAGAGCTTCTATGCCCACATAACACTCTTTCCCCACAAGATTAGTTGACCTAGACCAATGACAATCGTGACCCTAATCCAGGCAGGCAGCCACAGATATCTTCCACTCTTTGCTCAAAGCAGCAGGTCGCTAAACCAGTGTAGCCCCTGTCAGAGAAGCTACACCTAAGTTAGTAGAGCAACCATATATAAACCCAGAACCCTACCCTTCTGGGCAGTGGGTCATTGCATCTGTGCAGCAGCTAGACCCTGGTGCTCCAGTCACCTGTCAGACCCAGCACTAAGAGGGATTACTGTAGCTGAGTCTCCCTACTGTGGAGTAAAAAGACCACCACCAACTAAACACAAAACCCAAATCATCCTATCAATGAAAAACAAAAGAAAAGGAAGGAACTCTAAAAGGAGGATGACAAGAGTGTCAAGTCACCTTCAGGAATTTCACAGTACCTGTGAGGGATGGGAGGGTTTCTCAAGAACAGCATTTTATATGCAAAGAGAGAATGGAATGATACTTTCGGGGTCCAGAAAAAAAAGAGTCCTGCCAGAAGTCACACCTTTATAGAAAACCGACTCTCTATCTCCCTGCAGCTACTAACTTTTAACAGTTCCTCGTCTAGGAATGCATCTTCATGTCCGCCTCTCCCCTCCATGCTGGGATTTTGTCTGACACGTGCATGTTATTACAGCCTCTGTGAGTTCATTTACGCAACTGCCCTGCTCTGTCCAGAAAACAGTATTTGGTTGTTGTCCTCTACTCATATGTGGAGGCGCGTGAACTACCAGATCCTGAACAGAAATGAGTCAAAGAAGAAATCAACAGACAAACTGGTAAACATCTTGAGATGAACAAAAAAATGGAAACACAAAATATCAAAATGTATGAGATGCAGCCAAAGCTATTCTGAGAGAAGTTGACAGCAACAAATGCCTTTATTAGACAACATTTGAAAGAAAATGGCCTAAATATTATGCCTCAAAAAGGAACAAAGTAGAAGAAAGAAAAAAGTATCCAAAGTCAAAAAATAATAATGACCACAATAGAAATTGGTTTTGAAAGATAACAGAAAGACCGGAAGAAAAACAGAAGTAATCAGTCATTCAAACAAACAATAAATCAATCTGAGGTCAATTTTGAAAAAAATAGACACTTTCAATGAAGAAAGAGAAGATTGAAAAACACAAATCGTAAATGTAAGTGGAGACAGTGTGACCACTGCCTCAGGAAACAAGCAGGGAACAAGAAGATATTACCCTGAACCCGGAACAAGCATTAGCCAGTCAGCTGGACAGCTTCCAGGAAATGTTAAGACCTGAGAACACATGGAATTAAATGAGAACAAGTCAAGAAAGACATTTTAGCAATCCCAAATATTTGGAAATTAAATAATAAACTTTTAAATAACTCATAAGTCAAAAAAATTAAAACATGTAAAATATATTAAAATACATTTAACTGAATAGAAATGAGGAATGCAGCTGTACTTAGTGGGAAATAATAATGATGAGATTTAAAAAAAGAAAAGCTTTCAAATGAATAACCTTTGCTTCTGTATTAGCAAAATAACAATAAAAATACCTCATTAAATTTGAATTAAACAAAAGCTGTATTTGAACAAGGATGTGCCAGGGCACTAAATTCAGAAAAAAGTGGGTGAAATCATTGAATGTGGATCACTCCATATCCAGGAAATAAGATGACAGTAGCAAGCTTGGTTTTAAAACCCAACTCTCAACCTTCTGCACACACACAGAGTCAGACCCAAATAACTTCTTTGTGGAATTCCACCAAAAAAATCTGAAGGAAGTTTCTGGGCTGTAAACAAAGTGAGAGAACCGAAAGCATGTTCTCCCAGCTGTCTGTGATGCTGATGCTGGGCACCCATCCTGCGCCTGCACCTGCGCCTGCGCCTGTGACTGAAGCCTGCTGTATCCTGGTTTGAAAGTAAGCATGCACCCATGCGCCCATCTGCTCTTTTTAGTCACAGTGTATTTATATGCCAATTAAGCATTGTTTTTGTTTTCAGAATATAGTCATGTATTTTCTGGATTTGCAGTCATGTTCAGTTAACTTGTTAGTGAAGTTTTATCAGTGTAGAGAAAGGTTCGTTTTTCTGAAGCCGAGATCAAGAAGCTATTTCACAGAGCCATATAGCCCGAGCCGGAGCAGGACACAGTACACTAGGCCCTCTGTGTAGTTCTCAGAAACTACCTACAATACAACCCAAGCCCTTACGGGTACAGTCTCTCTCCCAGTTTCACAGAAGCCAAGTGGACATCATGTTTGTCCACTGCTACCCAGAGTCGTCTCCCATTTCATCCAAACCCCAAACTGAGGCCTGCAGGCAGAGTAAGCATCCACTATCACACTGCGCATTAATTGACTCATTCTTCTTCCAGATGTTCCTTATCTAGGAATGACCTTGGGACCTTTTAAATACCCGCTTCAGCCAGAAATACAAAAAAAAAAAAAAAGATATCTCTACTCCCCATCCCTCTATACTCTTTCATAAGGGCCCTTAAAGAACAGACTGCTGTTTCTGTGCAGGCCCAAGCTTGCCTTCAGACTCCTCGTACTTACCTCTCTGTCTTGCTCTAATAAACTCTGCTTGTAGAAGGATCCATCTCCGGCTTTCTTTAAAATTCCATTCCTCCTCCAGACCTAACACCTACCTCTTTGATAACCACGAATTTCACTTCCAACTTGTTAGAAACTGAATATAATCATGTTTTATCACATGTCAAACACCCTGTTATGTTTCACGGATTGTGTTCCTTAGAACTGTCTCCAAAACTCTAAGATCCATTCACATCTGGCCGACAGGCATGATGCGCTCTGTGTGTCAGGTAAACAAGAATCTGATAGGACACATCTGGTTCAGACAATTCGGTTTCATGTTTGCCGGGTTTCATGCTGAAAAATAGCTGGCACCAGAAACGTGCTCGGTGATTCAGTTTCACCCCTGTATATACAATAGCGGAGAAATCGCCTGGCCCACAGCTAAAGTTTACGCTGCTCTCCTCGAGTTTCATTATAATAGTTTTGTTTGGCATCTAAAGTCTCTGCTTAGTCCCAGTTTAGACTCCCCATCGGCTGGGTAATTACTACTCACCACATTTCCACAGTGCTTGCCAGTCCTTTCCTTTCAAGGGTACTGGAAAGTAGTTCTTGTTCTGATGATGTTCGCTTGCCAAGGGCATTTATTACGAAGATTTGCTGAAGGTTCTGAGGGGGCCACGTTTTCTTCAGCTGGTTCCACTCATGCCTAAGACCTTGCCTAGCCCACTCAGGTTTGTTTGTTTTAATTCAGACTTGTTGTTTTTTTTCCCCCCTATAACATGCTTTCATGACCTGGAAAGTTTTAGCAGATTATTTTTCTAATCAACTATGAGATCTTCTGAAAACCAGAAGTGTAGCCAAAATAACATCACTGGCTGAGAAGCAGAATGCACACGGTAAAAGCTCAGACTTTACACCGTTGGGCTAGACATACGGGCTTGCTTCCTATCTCACAGCATACTGTGCTTTCTGTGTTCCTGTTCCCTAATCTTCCAAATGAGAAAACTGAAAAGACTTTAATCCAAAATGTTTCTGTAAGGAATGACTGACACTCAACAACTTCAGAACATGTACTACCGAGTGTGACATAAACTGTCCTGTGAGTAAACACTTCGGCAGCTTAAGTAACTTAGATAATTAGTAAAGTCTTTGATGGGATAGTTGAAGTAGTCAATGAGTTGTTACAATTTCTGTACAGGCAGACGATTCCTTTCAATGCAGTGGATTTAAGTATAGATACTCTAAGGAGGCCAAGTGCTTCTCCCAGGAATAAACATTAATCATGGACCCAAAGAGCTCAAGTTACTCAGGTGCAAGCCCACTCTAAAAGATTTATATAGTTCATTAACTTAAATGTACTTTTTCTTCATAATCTACCATCTCTGATACTGCGATACATTGTAGAAACTCTAGTTGCCATCACAATCAGCCAGGCGTTGCCAAAGCACTGGCAAACTCAGCCATAGTTCTCATATTTTCCTCTTTGGTTGAGTGAAATGCCTGTGTAATATTATGTGTGTTGAGTTAAATCACGTTTGACTGTGTCTTTAAAAGATTATAGTATTACAGAGCACTGAAAGGAAAAGGTTATTGCATTGATGGGAAAATGTGGTGGAGGACAGGGCCTCATTTATCCTAGGCTGGGCCCAAACTTATTTCATGCCGAGAATGACGTTGAACTCTTGATTGCCTCTGACTCTACTTCGTAGTGTTGGGATTAAAGCCAAGGCTTCACATATGGTCTGCAAATATTGTAACAAATGAGCAAGATCCTCAGTTTATAAGACCTTATATCAAAATTATAAAAGTTTATAAAATATTTCACTTATCACAGATATTATGTAAAGCATATGGAAAATCAAGTTTAAAGACATAAAAGTTGCTAATTCTTTTAATAATTATATGCACGAGTTAAATTACTTTGTCAAATCCCTCTGTGTTGGAACCCTCTGTGGTCACTCTTACTTTATCTTGCCTCAGACCTGTAAGAAGAGTTCATGGACCTGTTTGTGTACTACTCTCTAATTGACATTGACCTCTGCTACTACAGAAGTGATTTAATCACTAAATTGTCAGATATTCTCAGGGATGGTTGCAAGTCAGACAAAAAGATTGACCTAAGATTTTTTTTTCTTATACACAGGAACATGATCTCTTGTACTTATTGTTCCTTTGATTTTTTTTTCCATTTTATTTTATGAGTACGGGAGTTTTGTCTGTATGCATTACATGCACCATGTGAATGTAGTGTCTGCTGAGGCCAGGAGAGGGCATCAGGTCCCCTGGGACTAGAGTTTCAAACGATTGTGAGTCACCATGTGGGTGCTACTAATAAACCCACCCCACCCCCTTGTTCTCTGGAAGTATAGTCAGTTTAACCACTGAGCCACCTCTCCAGCCCCAATATTTACTGTTTTATTTGCAGTTATATTAAAGACTGTAAAATACTTGTTCAAATAAAGCCTTCCAGCCAAGTTGGCTACATAAACTCAGGCTTTGATAGACACTCTACCTGAAACACATATAGAACAGTTTGGAACATTGGTTTAGAGAGGTCAAAAAGGCATCACCCAATTCAGAAGCAAGATCACCATTTTTTTTTTCTTGTACAAAAACACAAAATAAAGAGCAGAAACAAATCCAGAAGAACTAGCAGCCAAGAATTTAGCCCTTGTTGGGTAAAGAAAGCAGGCAATGTTCCATAGAACACAACAGAAATTTTCTAAAAGCCAGAAACTGGACTCGGGCTCCTGCCTGCATGACTCTGGGTACAGAAGAAATTGTGAATGTGTAGAGGCAAGAATCTGGAAGCAGTATTTCTGCCAGGGGTTAGACCATGCTTGTCCCTCCCATCAGTTCTGAATGGAATGCCAGTCTCATCAGCTACTAAGATGGTTTCATATCTCCTCAGCTATTTAGATGGTTGGCCCAGTGTGCCTTTCCACTATCTTCCTGAGAAACTCCCGTTTTATTGATGAGGTTATCTATCATAATTCAGCAGTCAGTCATCAAAATCAGAACTGACACCTAGCTTGTTCTTCCCCATCTGGCTCTTCCTCATCTTCCACCTCATTTCTCTAGTACTTTCTTCTAGCCCTTTAATCTAGTTCTTCCCCATCTCAGTTCGTTCCTCCCCAGTTCTTACCCATCTAGTTCTTCCATTCTCTTTTCTCTTCTCCGTCTATTCCTTCTCTGAAAAAAAAAAAAACTGCCTTTTTATCCCTTTGACTCTTCTCTCTCCAAGCTGTCTCTGCTCCTGCCATTTCTGGCAAGTGTGCTTGGTCGCTAGGCAACTTGACTAGGCAACTTCCATCACAGCTAGATGTACCTGTAAGTTGGAACCCTTTAGTTCTGAGTTAATTATTAAGGGTGGATCTAAAACTAGAGATAAGGCTTTGGAAAGGAGAAAGTTAAGCTTAATTAGCACATCTGCCAGTCTTCTCAAACAGATAGTCTGGATGCTTAAGTCTGTTTTTAGAGAGTACAGAGGTATCTCTGATAAGATACTTTCGTCTGTTCGGGAATGGTCCTGGACAGATGCTGCTAATGACAATAATTACAGGAAGTCCTAAAATTAGGGATCCTGGCTGCATTGCTGCTCAGAAGGTTATCTAAATATTCTTTTAGTAGAGAGGAAATTTTGCCCAAATAATGACGAAAAAGCTACAATAGCACACGAGAAATCCATAATAGGAAACAGCTAATAATCAAAAGCCAGTATCACCAAAACTCCTTGAGCCTCAGCTTGACCTCTGGAAGACCCTTGGCTTCTTCCAGGTGTTAGCTTGTCATAATCAACTGAAATCCTACTTCATATACTTTTGCGGCTTGCAGCACTATTTCAGTTCAAAGAAATAGGTGAAAGTGAAAAAGTTGAGGGATCAGCAATCCAAGTTGTTTCCTTGCTCTGACTTTAATTATATGCATGAACTCAGAAAGTTATGTACCATTTCTGTACTTCATTATTTTCCTTTGCAAAATGGAACTAACAGCATGTATCCTGCTAACTCCCAGGGATAAAGTGTGGGTCAAATAGCATAATATATACAAAGGACCATTGTATCTTGTGAAGATGTCAGTAAAAGTTGCTTATTGTTACAATGTTAATGCTGTAATTGGAGTTTCCCTAGGCATCCTCAGGCTGTGGAAGGTCTAATGACATAGGAATGACATTAATTTAAGATAAAATAGACAGTCCTTGTTCCTGCTTGCTTATCGGGATCACAGCCCCAGCAGCATTCTCTTGAGCACTGACCAAAGCTCATAAAGCAGTCTCAACTTTGCCCTCTACTTGGCATCACTGGCACCACATGGCACAGCTGCCGCTTTTCCTAATTCCAAGGAACACCTTCCCGGAGCCCTGCAGCAATCTCTGAACAAACAGATTGCCGTTTCCAACTTCGTCCCTCCTGCAGCTGGGCCCTCCACCACTTCCTGCTGGAATCTTCCAGCAATGTCCAAACAAGGGTCTAGAAAAGTGAATCTGAGCCCCAACTAACAGCAACTTCTCTTAGGCAGATATTTTAAAATACCAGTACCTGGACACCAGGACACTCATGCCAAGGCCCTGGGTTGGAGACATGACTGATTCTGCTGTGTAGTGAGGGCTGAGGTCTGTCTCGTGGCACGAGGGACCACCTCACATTTCTCTGCCGAGCTTCTTCAGGTTGGAGACTCAAACACGACATTGCATGAGCCTTTGGAGAAGCTCTCCAGAAGCTTAAAACCACACAATAAAGAAAAAGGCTGCAGTGAATTTCTCTTGGTTTTCAGTCTGTGGTTATTGTATGCACTTTTTAAAATGTGTGTTTTTTTCATGTAATCTTGTTATTTATGGGTGTATCTTATAATGTGATATACAAAGAAATGAATAAGTATATATTAATTGTATTTTCTCAAAATATTTTACCCATAAGGATATGAGGTCAAATGTCACAAAGATGACTGTTTTTTTTCTGGTATTAATGACATTTTATGTTTGTTTGTTTGTTTTTTACTGTAAAACTGACAACCCCCCAAGTGTATTTTCATTCTTTTTTTCAGCTAAACTGCTATTCTTAGAATCTAAGAGTAAGAGTATTTTAAAAGCATACTTAGCTATCACATATTTAAATACTAACCATCCATAGGCATATAGAAAAGAAATTGGTCTGTGCAATAAAAATAACTTTAACATTATGGAATGGATTTTCTCAGATGTTTCCTATCTGATAGTAAAACTCAAATCTGTGTTTTAGCCAAGAAGAAGTCCTCAGCCATAACACAGTTTTCTTTGCAGAGTAATTTTGTAAACAGCATGCTCCTTAATTAAACAACATCAAAATGCACAATCTAAGTGACTCATTGCTGCATTTCTCCAGGCTTGAGAAAAGACTGTAATTACTAGTAGGAGTTCCCCGTGAATAGAAGTTGCATGTGCACTCATACATGCACACACACACACACACACACACACACACACACACACAACACACCCTTTTCATGCCACATTGTGAATGACTTACCCTATGTACAACATAAATTTTCAATTCAAAAGCAAAACCCTGAGTGATCACATTATACAAACTCTGTATTCTATTGAAAGGTGGGAAAACATTTCCTGTGATTCTCAAATCAAAACTCCCCTGGGCCTCATCACCAAGCATTTCAAACACAGCCCTTGGCACTCAGACAAAAAATTTGCCACATTAGAAGCTCAGCTCTGCTTTGTTTAGGACGTGTTGACTGATGTTCAATTCACTGGCTCACAACGAAGTGCTGTACCACCTTGGTTCTCCTGTGAGTTTCCTTAATAAGCTCCACAGTCTCAGTTCAAAGACGTGGAGACCCAGCAGCATTCTGGAAACATTTCAAAAACTATGTTAAGGAGAACTTAAGCACCCTTCGTTTATAAGCTGTAAGAATCCCAGGTATTTTCCATTAAGTCTGATTTTCTTCTAGCATACACTATAGCACAGAGAAAATAATCTCTAGTAAAATATACTCATTGATTCACATTTACCTAAAGAAACTCAATGAAAGCTGTGCAAAGAAGTTGATTAAATTAGAATGCCAAGTTCCTATCTAGATTTAGATAATAGATCCTGAATGTAATCTTTGTTTCAGTTGCAGACAGTTGTGTAGTCAAATCCAGCTACCTTTATTCTAACCTAAATTACATTCTTCTCGTTCATTTTCCCTTGTCCTCTTACGAGCGTCTCAAGAGTTAATCTGTGACTGAAAAGGACAGCCTGGGAATTGCTATGTCTACTCACCGGACCCATTTTCTTTTGTTTTGCTTGTTTTTTTTTTATTTTTTTTATTTTGACAAGAGCATATAATCTAGGTTGTACTTGAACTTGCTTTGTAACCAACACTGACTGGTAGAATCTGAAAAATGAGTTCAAGGCCAGTCTTGGCTACAAAGCAAGTGTAAGCATGTGTGGTTCACATTTCCATTCACCCCTCAAAACACACATATGCAAATAATTAAAAATAAAATAAACCTTTTTAAAATGTGAACTTATTAGAAAACAAGGAACAGATAGGAGCTACATGCCAAGACATGATGAAGCCAAATATTAAACCATGCTCCAGAGAAGACAAAAAATTAGAGAAATATATCTTACAGCGTTTTTCCAGACAACGTGATAGTCCAAAGTATGGAATGAAAAACAAAATAACAAGTGTTGACTATCATCTCTTACTTCTTATTGGGCTAATTTGTGTACCAAAAAAATTACTTTAAGCTATTATTGCATATTTTTACTGATTATTTTGTCATATTGAGAACCTGGGAACACACGATATAACAATATACAACCTTGAAGTCGCATTGAAATGGTATATACATTTAAAACCATAATTCTAAGCAAATATCAGTTGTATTAGAAATACCAAGTACTGGTCTGGAGAGATGTCTCAGCAGGTATTTCTGTCTGCTCTTCTCGAGGACCCAAGTTCAATTATGAGCACCCACATGAGTTGGCTCAGGACCATCTGTAACTCCAGTTCCAGGGGATCCAACACCCTCTTCTGGCCTCCCTGGGCACTAGGCACACATGTGATGCACTGACATACATGCAGGCAAAACACATAAAATAAAGAAAAATTTAAACAAAGAAAATACCAAATGCATTAGAAAATTGTGAGAGATACCAAAACCCATTTATAAAATGAGTTAGCGACCAACAAAATTGCAGCAGTCAGCCAAGAAAACTGAGACATTAGTAACTTGCATCAGTTTTTTTTTCAAAAGTAAGAAGTTGCCATTAATGAGAACTTGAGAAAATGAAATACAGAAGACATATAATATTTTGCTTCACCAAGTCATTGAATATCAACAAGAAAAAAATACACAAAGTCAGTGCTTATTTGGGGCAATAAAGAAAAGTTCAAATTTGGTCTGTTGTGTTGGGTTAGGCTTCATGGGGGGGCTGACTTTTGGCTTAGCTTCTGCTCTACTCGGTTAGCTCAATTCAATCTTAAAGTAATTTTGCAAGATAACAGTAATTATCTCCATTTAACAGTAAAGAAGCTTAGCTCCACCCTCATAACACAAATCTTAAAAGGTCTTATAATAACAATCCCAGAATCAAATATTGGGGTGAAAGCTGAAAGATCAGAGAAGCAGAACAACCAGCCACTAGCTTACCTCTATGAAATCCTCAGCTTCAAGAGAGCGAGTACCTGTTTCCTCATGCCTTATATACCCCAGTATACCCCAGTCCAATCTCTTATGTACTTCATGGAGGAAAGGGATATTTCCTTATCAAGAGATTTTTTTTTGCTTTAATATTTTGAGAGGAAGTTTCTCAACTGGAATTCTCATTTCACGCAAGATTTATAGCTTAGAACTGGATGTTGAAGTGGACAGCAGTATTGTAAGGAAAAAACAGGAGCATCCAAGATCCTGGACATCATGGCTATTCAGACATTAGTATGCAGTACAGAAGGCTTAGGAAGGCTTTTTGGTATAGTACTTCCAGGATTTTAGCCAATCAGAAGGAAGCAAACTATTCCACTATATTTGTGGACTCCCCTTTTCCTTATCCTGAAATCATGAAGGAAAAACTAGTGTATCTCAGAGAAATGTGCTTTTCCCCAGAATTTAAAAAAAATTTAAATCCATACATCTTGAATTTTCAAAATCACAAAACCCTCAATGCTGCCCCTGTGGCCAGTGAAACCATCAAGATGCAAACTGTTCTAATATGGCACTTCCTTCATCTACCGCAGACCCAAGCTCCACCCTGCTTCGCTCTGCTGGCTGCTTTCATTGGTCACTGTTGGGCCACTCAACTCAAGCTAAAGGGAAAAAGCAGAAGAAAGAGGCTTTCTCTAAACTCCTGTCAATGTGCAGATATATAACCTCTCTGGAATTTCAAAACCTACAGGCAGCCGCACTCCAAATGTCATAAATGTAATCACAGTGTGCTAGCATGAGGACCAGCCCTAAGAGGATTTTGTTAGAACTCAGGATACAATTTATGCCAGAGGTATAATGTTAGGGGCAAATAAGAGCCATGTCATTCTCACGTCTGACCCCATTTACTTCTATCTACTCAGGGAGGAGAATGTTGGACATCAAAGTCAAAATCACGACTATTGCTTAAGAGCTGCTTTAGAAATGTAAAGGCTAAATGACAGAAAGTATTCACTCAACCTTGGGGTCAAAATTTATCTTCTCCCTTTGTGTTATGAGAAGATAGAAAACAGGCCAAGATATTAAAAACATTTGTTGGGTTTGTGAAATGAAAAGACTTTAAATGCTGAAAAGACATATGGTAGATAGTATTGGCAGGTTTTTTCTATTCAAACTTTTAGGAATGGAGTTTCAGATGGTTAGAACTGTTGAAGACATTTCCAAACCTTTGAGAGGTTTTTTGGGTAGCCAAAGAGGTAATAAGAAAGGCAAAACAATTGTGTATGCATTTAACAGTGCCAGAAGGGGCCAAGTTGGAGATGTTAGACCTCAGAAAGAGAGGCAATAAGACTTTTAAGTTTTTCTTCATGTGCATCCAGCATTATAGCATGAATCTTAAAGTGTCTTATTAATAAAATCAAACCTGATGCCAGTTATTGAGGTGAATATTGGAAGATCAGAGAAACAGAACCAGCCACAGCTAACCTTGCCTTGCCAATTTTTCAGCTGATCTCATTTCCTCAAACTGGAAGCCTCTATGTCCTCATCCAAATGGATCTCAGCTGAACTGCTGCTCAGAAGCCTAAAAACTTAAGAGGTTCTAGTTCCTGATCCCCACAGCTTATATACCTTTCTGCTTCTTGCCATCACTTCCTGGAATTAAAGGTGTGAGTCATCATGCCTGGCTGTTTCCAGTGTGGCTTTGAACTCACCGAGATCCAGATGGATCTCTGCCTCCAGAATGTTAGGATTAAATGTGTGTGTGCCACCATTTTCTGGCCTCTATGTCTGTCTAGTGGCTGTTCTGTTCTCTGACCCCAGATAAGTTTATTAGAGTGCACAATATATTGGGGGACACAATATCACCACATTTCCCCTTTTTGTCTAAAATTTTAAAAAGTTTATAACTAATACAAGAAAAACTATATCCAATTAGTATATACAATATATACAGTCAAGAATGACATTAACAATGTCTACTCCATTAACATTTGACAGATTCAGACAAAAAACTCCATTAATATATAAAACAATGTCCAGCCCATTAACATCTGACAAATTCAGATAAAAATTTTTCATTACTTATCCTACTTAAAACAAGTAGTTCCTTTTTAAAAGTAGATTCAATAATCTCCCTTTTTATTGTATCGCAGCACGGCTTAAAAGCAGGAGGAAAAGCTAGATTCCAGAAGGATAACTCAGCATAACTAGGGAAGTTATAAGAAAGGAATGGGAATATTTTGCTGCAATAAATAAATAATATTGTTGGATTAAAACAAGACTCACACCTTTATGCTCAGCACTTGGGTGGCTAAGTCAGAAGAATTTCCATGAGTTTGAGGCCAGCCCAGACAGTTATTGAATTCTATGCCCACCTATATTATACAGCGAGGTTCTGTCTCAACCACCCAAGACAGGCTCCCCAAACTGTTTCTTTTTCAGTTTACATACTCACATGTTATGTTTTTAATATTTCCTGAGGGAATACCCATAATCTCAAAAGCTAATTTGAAACCAAGGAGAATTCTGAAGATTTTATTTTAGTTATTAAATTATTGTTCCAGAAATAATGCATGGTGTATCTACTCATAGCTTACGATACAGAAATAGTCACATAGCCCACATATGCAATGAGGCTAGATATGAACCCAGTTGCCATGACAGAAGATAGAGAAACATTAGATCAATAATGCTAATAACTATATTAAGGGACGTCTCATGTCTCCCAGGAACCTAAAAAAATTCTAGTAGAATCTTATAGTCAGAAGAAGAAAATTCCTAATAGTGTCTCTGCTTGTGTATGTGTATGTGATTATAAACTTGAAATGACATCTAATATAACAATCTCTAAACTACCTAATGACTCACCTTTGGCATAATCTGATAAAGTTTGTTAGCACCTAGCACACCCAAGGAGTTTTACATACATATATACACATATATATGTAAATTACATACATATATGTGTGTATACATATATATGTGTGTGTGTGTGCACATATATAGTATATTAGTTAGATTTCTATTGTTTTGATAAAATACATTGACCCAAAGCAACTTATAGATGAAAGCATTTATTTTGGCTTATGGTACCAGAGGAAAAGGAGTTCATCATGGTGGTGAGGCACGGCAGCAAGTGACAGGAATGGTAGCATGAGCAGGAAGTTGAGAGACCACATTTCCAATCACATGCTCACATACAACAAAGGAAGGGAACTGGAAGGGCATGAGCCATAAACTTCCATAGCCCACCCTCAATGATGTACTTACTTCAGCAAGGCTCTACCTCTTAAAGGTTCCATAACCTCCCCAGCTACCACCAGCCAATGACCCAGTGTTCAAGTATCTGAGCCTGTGGAGACATTTCTCATTCAAACCACACAGAGAGACAAAGCATGATTATATATATACATACACACATACATACATACATACATACATATATATGGTTTATATATATAAATGATTTAAATGATTTATATATATATATATATGGATACCAGAATGTGGTAAGATATGTATTTTTGTATTTTCTTCTCCTACATAATATATAATAAATCCTCATTTATATAGAATGGTTTAGGAAAATACACAGTGATTTGGTCAAGAGTAGATAAGAAATAACTACAAATTAATTTGAGTTTATATTTTATAGTAAATGGTAAGAGGTAGTTTGATCAAATACATGTTTTTGAAAAATAACTTTCAAGGAGCTTTCATCAACAGACTAAATAAGGAGTTTCACAATGGCAGATCCAGCTATTAAAATCATTAATAAGTTACTATTTCTTCTCAACATGGTCACAGAGAATTTGTCAATTGTATTTTAAAAGTTGACCAGAGGAAGGTCTATATCATTCTGAATGAATGCCAATAATGTCTTTCCAAATTCTTAAGAAAATGATCATTAGTCCAAAGTGTTCAAGGGAAAGCAACAGATCCCAAACACCAACAATCGGATTTGGTCCTTACGCACTGACCTAAACAACCAGAGCCATAACACGTGCCAAGCTTCTGCCACACCACAGTCAGAACCTCGACATGCTGATGCTGGAACCTTGGGTTTATTAATTTTGTGACTCTCATGTGGGTGTTTTTTTCAACTCTTACTCTCTGGGGGCCCACCAGCCAGCTCCCAAATGAATACACAGAGACTTATTCTTACTTATGAATGCCCAACCTTAGCTTGGCTTATTTCTAGCCAGTTTTTCTTAGCTTAAATTATTCTGTCTACCTTTTGCCTCTGAGTTTTTACCTTTCTCTATTCTATATACCTTTTCTAACTTCTTATTCCATAATTGGCAATGTGGCTGGGTGGCAGCCCCTGGCATCCTCCTCTCCTCCTTTTCTCACTCCTCTCTCTTCTCTTCTTTTTCTCCTTTTATTTATTCTGTCTGCCTGGCAGTCCTGCCTATCCCTCTCCAGCCTAGCTATTGGCCATTCAGCTCTTTATTTGACTAATCAGATGTTTTAGGCAGGCAAAGTAACACAGCTTCACAGAGTTAAACAAATGCAACATAAAAGAATGCAACATATCTTTGCATCATTAAACAAATACTCCACAGCATGAAAGAGTTGTAACATATTTTTAACTAATATTCCACAACACTCTCCATCTTTTCTTTGGACCAGGAGTAGATCTGGATGAATTCACATTTAGAACATTACTTCAGAGAAACATGAAATAATTTAGATAGTAACAGATGCTTTATCAATGTCCCCTAATGTCATGAAAGACACAACAGCTATTGTTAGCTATTATTATTTTATTCATGCTTTAATTCTTTGCAACAGTGAGAATAACTAATTAGCCAGAGAGAACAATTGGGGTTGTTTACAAGCAATCTAGGATCACAGACACTGGCAGAGCAGCCTGCACAAGAAAGCAATGCATCAGGAGATAAAATAGGGTGTGGAAATAACCAGGCCACCATAAGATGAGAAAGTTCAGTCCTTAAGGATTTGTGTCATTCAGTTCAAGGACAAGCACCTTGGAGGTGATGCTGATTAGCCTACTTTTAATCAGGCTTCCATCCCTTAGCTAGGGAAGGTCAAAATGCTTTATTAATAGATCTATTAATCTTGCACAGAGTGAAGAAGTGCTTATTTAAAAAAATGTGCTTTTCAAACAAAAGTAAGTGAAGGCAAAACAGCATATTGAATGCTCAAGAAAATGAGAACCATGGTGTATTAGGACCTATTCCTAAAAAGTTTTTGATTTCCCAAAATGTTTTACAGAAGCACACACAAACTTCCTCGACAGGCTTGTGGTGGAAGCTAGATAATGAGAATCCTCTTGTGCAGGCAGTTTAGAATCTTGCTGAGTAAGCAATGAGATGCCACTGATGTGTACTTAACATGAGACAATACGATCAGATTTGTGTTGTTGTATTTATGTTTAACCACTGATGGAAGTGTGTGGGATGGGTTGAAAGAGTAGGCCACAGGAAGTAGGAAACTTAGATAAGCATTTGGCAGCAATCTAGTTCAGAAAAAGTTATAAAAACTAAAACAACAGTAATATAACTAGCGATATTAGGAAAGGGCAGCGTTTCACAATGTCAAATGACATTTTGGTTGTTTCAACTTAGTTGTGGTGCTACATTCATCAAGTGATTAAACCCAAAAAAATGCTTCTAAATATATAAAGTACCCAACGCAGTGATCCAAGATCATTCTGTCCAAATAGCAACCATACTAAAGAAACTCCAATTAACTTAAGATTCTGTGGGCCATCAATGTGGTTTGGCCCTCACTGTGACTTTGCTGATCTGGCCCAGTCTCAATTGAGTTCAACCTACTGGTTCATCTATTTGCAGCCAGCTGGCTCTCTAATCTAAGGTGACTAATCTTGCACAACACCCTGCCGATCTCTGTGGTTTCTCATCTTCTGGCAGGCTGACCAGGAGTTATTAATATGGGAGAGTTATTAATATTATAGGGCTGTAAGAGATGAACATGCAATGTGCAAGGTCTCTTTATACTACCTTACAAGCCACACACTGTCATACCAACATCATTCTGTGAGCCAAATCAAGTCCTGAAGTCTGCCCAGATTAAAAAGAGTAGAGAAATAGATGATACTTATTCATGCAAGACTAATCAAATTGTGGTCATTTTTGTAATCTACCACAGAAACAGATTCTTGAAGTACTAGGATGTAGAGTCAAATAGTAGATGGGAGCTAGGAGAGAGAGAGAGAGAGAGAGAGAGAGAGAGAGAGAGAGAGAGAGAG
>CABHPQ010140931.1:0-12620 GCA_902168405.1 Peromyscus aztecus | reverse complement strand
GAGAGAGAGAGAGAGAGAGAGAGAGAGAGAGAGAGAGAGAGAGAGAGAGAGAAATGATGCTAAAACAGTATTAAACAAGCCAACAATTGTCATCAACTTACATGTATGTTATAATAATAATACAATAGACTATTATTCATCTATGAAAAACAATGGAATTCTATCTTTGCAGCATCACTGAAGGGCCTAGATGATATTATGCTGTTTAGGCTTCACAGTCTGTCACTGAAAGAAGTCAAGGCAGGAACTCAACACAGGATTGCTTGATATTCCACACAGAATTACTTCTAACCATAGAACTCATTCCTACCTAAGGAAGTACAGCAGGAACCATGTTTGATGGCCCAGGATCACCTGTCCAGAAAATGACAGAACCCATCGTGGGTCAGCCACGCCTATATTAATCAATTAAAGTAATCAAGACAATATCTCATAAACATCTCCACAGTCCAACCTGATAAAGATAATTACTTAATTGAGACTCATTTTTCAGATGATTCTGGGCTATGTCAGGATAGTATTTTAGGACACAGGTTAAATGAATTAAATATATCAAGCACCAAAAGACAAAAGCCACTTATTCTCACTCCTATGTGGAAGTTGAATTGCTGACATTTGTGATGGTGAGTTTAACAGTACAGACCTGGGCCCCTTCCCAGACTTGGGGAATAAGCCTCTTTGATCACAGCACCAGGGATTTGAAGATTTATCAAGCATGTGTGTAAGTTAGTATTTTCAGTCTTAAGAACTTTTGGCTTAAATTTGAATCGGTGCAGATGGGAGAATTAATTGCATTTCTTCCATCTGAAATTTTGACAAGTGATGAGGGTTGTGCAAATTTGTTCTTATTTATTAAGTTTATATTGAAAGTGTAAGAAAAGATGGCTAACATACATGTTGGGAGTCTGAATGGCATTTGTAATTGTTTAACATATTTATTGAATCACTTTTCTAGAGAAAGCATTGGATTATGCTATGGAGAAATGCTGGTGAGCAAGAGAGCCTTGTTGACAAGGGATTTGCAGTATATAAAGAAGGTGAAGTATCCACACAGCATGGTGGCAGCCATGTTGCTTCCTCCACACAGAATACACAGAATAAGAGCTCTAAGCTGTTCTGCCTTCCCAGCATTCAGATCAGCATGCATGGATCATGTGACAGAATATATAGATCTAAGATTCTCAGTTCAGTGAGGTCCCATACATGTACACACCTCTTACAACCATTATGTGATCTCCACTCAGCACTGTGGCTCTGACCTCTATCACTGTAGATTATTTGGGGTGTTTTTTTAACTTCATATAAATTTAATTATGCAGTAGGTATTCCTTTAAACCAGGCTCTCAGAATGGATTATTCAATAAGATTTTATTAGTTTTATCCCACATTGCAGCTCCTTCTTCATTGTTCTGAAGCCTTCCATTACGTGACAATGTAAGCTCTGATGGTCCATAAAATAAAAACACAGGGTCAGATACTTGTCCAACTTCTGTATTGAGTCCTTGCTTGCATCCTTGAATTTGGAGGACACACCTCACTAGAAATCATTTTAGGATTTTCTACCCAAAAAATCTTTTTAGGTTTCCTGAATTTGATTTGATGCAAATGGGACATAACCCAGGATCAAAATAAATTATTTGAGCAGAAAAATAGGAAAAATTTCAAGATTCACCCAAGAAGAGACCTCCACAGTTGTAGGCTGTCTGCTCAAAGTCAAGGGTCTCTGGAAGTTCTTACAATAGAGAGATTTTCTGAAAAACTCTGTTAGGTAAAACCTGTGAATTGCATTCTATGGGGAATTGTTACTATTTTATTTTTGTTCAATTTATTTGTTTATTTTAAATCAGGAGGCCCATAGTATCTAAGGGAATAGTTGTCAGGGATGAGAATTTGGTTCTGAGGTAATGTTATACTGTGAGTCTCTGTAAAGTTCAATAAAAGATTGTATTTAAATAATAATAATAATTTCAGAGAAAATTCTTGCCAATTCCTCTAAGTAGAGGTATTTTTCCCCATGCCAAACTGTACCCAGCTGTATTAAAGATATTTTTCCTAAACAGTCATGGTATTTCAGGCAAAACATGGAAAACCAACCATTAATAGTGCAAAAGACTTCCAAACTTCCTTCCTGTATGGACCACCAAGATCAGAAAGCTGCCCCAAAATCCACTGAAGTCTTCATTTGCTCCTTTGACACAGGGAAGTTCAGAACAAGCATTGGCATTTCACATTAAGGATTGTTAACAGCTTTTCACAAGCCAAACCTGACTTTCAGAGAATGAAACGAACATGGCAGAATTACCAACTGAAGAGTCACAATCTTTTAGAAAAGGAACCACTGCTCCTTTGAGGACACTCAATGATATCACTGCAAAGTCTAGATCACTCAATAGTCTGACAAAACCAAACTTAGGAGGTCCGTTCCCAATGAGTTTCTGATTTTAAGGGGGTTAAGTCTATGTCATGGGGAAGAGGATATAAAAATGAATTTAGAGTTTTCCCCTACCCCAAAGCATTTTGTACCCTGGTGACCACATATGTCCTAGTGTTCACACCAGGACATCTCTCCTGGAAGCCAAGAGGAGTCTTCCAAAATCAGCAGAGAAAGGTGTTTTCCCCTCATCAACCCAGCATGAAAGATATTTTGTTTGTGATTTTTGTTCCTTCTCCCCAAAACAATAAAGTGTGCTGTGTGTTAACAACATAGCATTAAAAAAAAGTAAAACAAAATTCTGCATTTTTATAAAACTTGTTAAAAGGTAGTATTTCAATCCTTACAGTCACCAGAGGACACAGTTGTCAATAATGTACACACTTCACTTGGCCTTTCTAGTGCCTTCAGCTTTCTGTCCTGGGTCTGTTTAGGTGTCTCCATATTCTGCAGGATTATTCACATCCTTCCAGCATCAGCTTTCCCCTTTTCCCCCTTGGGCACCTTCTCCCCCTTCTTTGCAGAAGCCTTTCTGGGCTTGGGCTCTGGCTTTGGAGGAGCAGTTTAGCAGACAACCTTAGAAATCTTCTCCATGGCTGATCCTTCACTTTAGCTTTATTGCCTTTAACACCCCTGGACTTCAGCTTTCCTTTTGTCTGTGACTGTGGAGGTGTGGAAATGAAGAGACTGAAGACAGGGATGCAGCAGTGTGAGGCTTTGGTCTGCCCTGGAGTCTTTCTCACTGCTTCTTCCTTGATAGACGTCTTAAGACCGTGACCCAAAGTGAAAAGATGGTAAACACTCTAAATCAAGACTGGTACTATATCCTCAACTGCCTTATCAGATTAGATTCTTTCTTTATGATAAATTATCTCTATCAGGAAAAATGTGTTCTTAGGGAAAAAATATTGTAAACCAATATAGGAAAAAAAAAGAATACAAGAATGGCATATTAGTTACTTTCCTCATTGATGGGACAAAGAACATGAAAAAAAACACAGGTTAAGAACAGAAATGTTGGGCTGCAGGGATGGCTCAGCAGTTAAGAACACTTTCTCCTCTTTCAGAGGACCCAGGTTCAATTCCCAGCACCCATATGGCAGCTCACAGCCATCTGTAATCCCAGTTCCAAAGGATCCAATGCCCTCTTCTGGTACCCATAGGTACTAGTTATATACATGGTGCACAGACATATAAGCAGGCAAACCATCCACACACATGAAATAAAAATAATTCTTTAAAGCAGTGTTTCTCAACCTTTCTAAATGCTACAGCCATTTAATACAGTTCCTCATGTTGTAGAGACCCCAACCATAAAATTATTGCTGTTACTTCATAACTGTAATTTTGCTACTGCTGTGAATTATAATGTAAATATCTGTGTTTTCCCACAGTCTTTGAGGGGGGGTCATGACACACAGATTGAGAACTGATGCTTGAAAGAAAGAAAGAGTTTATTGTGGCTCATAGTTGAAGGGCACAGTCCATCATGGCAACAGCTGAAGGGCACAGTCCATCACGGCAACAGCTGAAAGGCACAGTCCATCATGGCAACAACTGAAAGGCACAGTCCATCATGGCAACAGCTGAAGGGCACAGTCCATCACGGCAACAGTTGAAGGGCACAGTCCCTCATGGCAACAGTTGATGGGCACAGTCCCTCATGGCAACAGTTGATGGGCACAGTCCACCTTGGTAACAGCTGAAGAAGGGCACAGTCCATCATGGCAACAGTTGATGGACACAGTCCATCACGGCAACAGTTGAAGGGCACAGTCTACCATGGAAACAGTTGATGGGCACAGTCCATTGTGGCAACAGTTGATGGGCACAGTCCCTCTTGGTAACAGCTGAAGAAGGGCACAGTCCATCACAGCAACAGTGAAAGGCACAGTCCATCTTGGTAACAGTTGAAGAAGGGCACAGTCCATTATGGCAACAGTCGAAAGGCACAGTCCCTCACTGCAACAGTTGATGGGCACAGTCCATCACGGCAACAGTGAAAGGCACAGTCCATCTTGGTAAAAGTTGAAGAAGGGCACAGTCCATCATGGCATGGAAGTCACAGTGGCACGAGCTTGAGGCAGCTGGTCTTACTACATCAACAGTCAAGAAGCAGAAGGAAAGGAATACTGACTCTCAGCTTGATTTCTCCTTTTTTATTTGGTGTATGGACCCTAGTCTACCTCAGTTAATTTAATCTGGAAACTTTTTCACAGACATACCCAGATTTTTGTTGTTGTTGTGATTCTAAATTTCATCAAGTTTACAATAAAAGTTAACTATAATCGTAAGTAGTTACCAGTTTCTGGGAAGGGCAGGGTGAGTGAGGAAAGAGGATGATTAGGGGTGTGAGTAGAGTCAGAAAGAGTCTCAGATATTCTACAGTGTGTCATATAGTGAATGTGACACATTCATCTCATAGGTCTGTGTGTTTGAACACTTGGAACTCAGTGGTTGGTGCTGTTTGGGGAGGTTGTGGAACTTGTAGGAGGTAGGATCTAGCTAGACATAGTGGATCCCTATCAGTGGCCTCATAAGTTATAGCCCAGCCTTCTTCTAGCCCAAGCTTTCTCTTCTTCCTGGCATACCACCATGTCAACACACCCCTACCTCCATGAACCCTGCCATGCCTTCCTTGTTGTAATAGATGATACTTTGGAAGCCATGAGCCAACATAAGTCCTTCCTTCTCTAAGTTTTATCTTCCAGGTATTTTGTTATTCAATGAGAAAGTCAAGTGACATAGTAGGATAACTGTGGTTGACAAAAGCTCATTTATATTTGCAAAAGCAAGTAGAAGATGGGTGAGTTTGAAGTCAACCTGGTCAACATATCTGGTTCCAGACCAGCCAGGGCTACCCAGTGATATTCTGTCTAAAACAAAACAAAAGAAAACAAAAACAGCAGAACAAAGTAGAGAAAGTTGTGAATGTTCTGATAACAAAAGGAATGTTTAAGGTAATGGAGCTGATCCTTAGACATAGACACAATATATATGCATTGAAATATCATAGTACACCCCATAAATGTATTCACTATGTGTCAATTAAAAATAAAAAATAAAAAATGGGCTATACAGAGAAACTCTGTCTCAAAAAAAAAAAAAAAAAAAAAAGAAAGGGGCTTGGGGATACCTCAGTCAAAATAAGTGCTTGCTGAAAAAGCATGAGAACTTTGATTAAATCTCAAGTTAAAAGAAAAAACAAAGCTAAATGTAATAGCACATACCTATTATCCCTACTTTGGGCAGGCAGAAAGAGGAGAATCCTTCAGGCGGACTACCAGCTAGTCCAGCTAAATAGGTGTGCTTCAGATTCAGTGAGAGATCCTTTCTAATAAATAAATAAATAAATAATAAATAAATAAATAATAAATAAATAAATAAATAAATAAGGTATTGAGCAATTGAACAAGATACCCAAAGTCAACCTCTACCTTCCACATGGACATACCTACATATACACAAATGCACCTGCACACACACACACACATACACACACACACACACACACACATGAACATGTACACGAATGCCCACACAAAATAAATAAAGTTTTAGTTTATTTAAAGATTATATTGACCAATGAGTCACAGTTAATTGAATACTAGCCGTATACCTCCACCTCGCCCACATAACTTCAAAAGTAAAATCTATACACAGAGATCAAATCAAGATCAAATGGCTCCTCCCATTCTTGCCTAGAGATTTTGAGTCAAAAACTGGTAGGGAGAGCTTACAAAATATCTATTTCCAAGAAAAGTTCCTTTTGCTAAGCAAATTAGGTCTTCAAAGTCTTGTGAGCTGTCCAGAGGGTCAAGCAGGAGAGTGAAGTTACCACTACGCCCTTGCCTAAAGAAGCGGGGAGGTCACTTTCTTCACCTGAGTGAGACATGGAAAACCCCAACATTTACTCAGCTAGTGGAGGAAAGGAGCCTTAATATACTGGCTAGAAATTTAAAATAGAGTACTGAGGAGAAAATAAAATATTGTGGCTATTTAAAGAGAAGTGATCCAGGAATGTTCAATTTCCTATGTAGGAAGTAAGCGAGGGACACAAGAACAACACTACAATGCCCGTGCTGTACGTGTGTTGAATCCCATGCCAGACCTGTAAGGAAGAGTAAAGGACTGTCGGGCTTTGGTATTGAAGAGTGAATGCATCAGTAAGAGACATGGTAAGGGAGGCTAACCATAATAGTGATGGAAGTGGGAAAGCACTTCACTGATCAAAGAAGGGAGAGCACAGCAATCAAAGCCAGAGGACGAGGTTAGAAATAGGGAGCACTTTAGCTGAGGCTTGAAGACCAGAAGAAGTCATGAAGCTGGGATCTGGTCAGAAAGAACATCTTGAGAAAAGCGCTGCGGAGAGTTTCAGGAAGAATCAGTCCAACTGAGAGGAACAAAAGCCCTTATCCTTCTATCGGTGACTTAAATAAGAGTTTCTGCCTCTATTTATTGCTGGGGTAGACACCAGAGAAGACAGTTCAGACACAGCTTTAAACCAAAAGAAAGTTTTATTAGCAGGCCCATGACTACTGGTGTTCAGGATCCCAGTGTAGCCCTGATCCTTTCTTAGGGTGAGCTTTTAAGCACAAAAACCATGCCCTGGGCTGACATTCTTCAGTTAACAAGAACAGTTAGCCAGAAGCAGAACTACAGAAGCCAAAGAGCAAGGCAAGTACATTTAGAGACTTTCCCAGAACTGTGGACTTTAATGGACTAGGCCTTTGTTACAGTTTTGGCAGGCGATGCTGTCTACATGCTGAGTTTTACAGCCTGAATGGTGCTTTCATCATGGTGTCCGTTGTGCTAAGATCTCAGGGCCTACTAAGGTCTGGGGCCCTGTTATATTCCCCACTGATCTTAGTGAATGAGTCAAACTGTGGACTCATCCTGCTCTCTAAAGTGATGTAGTTGGTCCTAAGGACCATTAAGTTTACTAAGTTGATACATAATTGGTCGTATACTTTAAGGTGCCGGGGCCCACCATTAATCCAAGCAGGATGAAAATTAAAGATGCAGTCAGTGCTGATAGCAGAGTAGTTAGCTAGGAGTGGGGGATGGGGGGTGACAAGAGAACAGAGACATTTTATTGGGTCTTAGATGTATTAAACAACAGATTCCCTTGCAGAAACGATGCTACAAAATGGAAAGCCCCTCATAAGTCCTCTAACATTAATTTGAGATGCCCCCAGTCACAGTGAGTTTTATCAGTCAATGGGCTGACAGTCTGGTTAGTTCCCATTTCTATGTAGTACAGGGGCAAGGTGTCTAAGTGTAATGAGCAATACCGACTGACTTTTGCCTGAGAATGATTAAATCTACCTAAAGGTCCCTTCCTGTGGCATAGAGTCTGATTTCCTAGATTTTTCCTGTTTCCCAGAGGCCAGAATCTTTCTAAAGGAATTTTTCAGGAAGCCACAGTTTTATAACTCTGATTTTTGCGATGAAAACTCCCGTTTCTGGGAACTAGGAGGCCCAGTCACAGGGCACGCAAAGAACTGTAAATTCTGTATTACTATCTCAAAAGATAAAGTCCCATATCTTCCCTTTTCTCCATACAACCAGACACGAAAAGTGGACTTCAGTGAGTAAAGATCAAGATAGAATGTGGGTTGCTGCTCTGTAGTCACACTAGCTAATACCTTCCCTGTAACTATCTTCTTCAGTTTCCAGTTCAGGCCTGAGGGTAGCAGGGGTTGAACCATGACCCTGTATTTATACCCACAGTGCAAAATACAAGACTCAGGAGGAGGTAGAAGGGCAGGGAGTGGAAGGGCCTAGGGCACAATGAAACCTTAATTTCAAAGGGTCCATAGTGTGGAGACATTCCTTCGGCAGCAGTGTCTAAGGCTTCCATTTTCTTGACCTAGGTGTGGTAGATCCCTGGTGTATCAGCAGCTGCCGTCACAGCTGTGGGAGAGGAGAGAATCACCATGTATAGTGTCCTCCACATTCATGCCAGTGCCGCTTTGGCTATTCACTTGACCCAGACAGTATCACCCGGCTCAAACAAGGGGAAACTGGTGGTGGACTCAGAGGTCAACTGGCTCTCTCAGACAGTTCAATGAAGAGCCTGTATGGAGAACTGGAGAACCTCTAGTGACTTGTGAAAGGAATGGTTAGAAGGTTCTAGCAACTGCCGGTCTCTCAGTCCAGGAAGCAATTGGTGGTGTAGTGGTGGTACCAGTCTCACAGGAGTTAAAGCAAAGGAAGGAGGACTATCTATCCTTTGCTGGAGGAGTATATCTTTTGCTGGACTCTAGTAAGTTTTGTTAGTTTCTTTTAATGTCCTGTTTATTATTTTTACCTGGCCAGAACTCTGAGGTCTCTATGCACAGTGAAGTTTTCAATCTATATCTAAAGCTTTTGCTATTAATTGAGAGGTTTTGGCTATGAAGCCCAGGCCACTGTCAGACGTCATTGCTAGGGGAAAGCCCAATCAGGAACCAGTTCCGGAGCAGCTTTTTATTTACAATTTGAGCAGATAAAGTCAAGGTGTGGAATGCTTCTACTCACCAAGAAAAGGTATCTGTAAAAACTAGCAAGTACTTTTATCCTCCCCCTGGAGTTTAGATCTTGGTGAAGTCAGTTTTTTTCAGAGTTCTCTAGGGTGTTGGTCTCTCATTTGGACCCCTCCCTGGGTGAGGGCTCCCTGGTTTGGATTCACTTGAGCACAAACCTGGCATCTGGCTGAGACTTCACACAGTAGGCTGTCCAGTCTAGTTATAACATATTTTGGTCCGAGCAACTTAGAAAGTTTTGTGGACCCCGGATGAGTAGCCTGGTGAATGTTGGTTACAAAGTCCCGCCAGTTGTTTCTGGGAGAATGATCTTTCCCTCTGGTGTCCTCCATCAACCTGTGGGTTTGAGCTGTTCATTTCTTCTTTACCATGGAGTCCCAGGCAGCATGGGGTCTGGTATGTCATCAGAACATCAATAGGCCCCACTGGTCTTAGGCTGTTTGTCAGGCATCCAGGTCAGCAGCCCAGCAGTAGAGGACAGCAATTTGTAGGGAAAGCCAAATAGTTTCTAAGAGAGTGAAGATTGTTTATCATAATGTCCTTTTTCCCAGTGTCGAGAAGCCCCTTTTCTCTATAGATCATACTGTGGACATGCTTGGTAGTAAAAGCATATGAACTGACTGTCTGTATGTAGGTTGATTATGTTCCTTTTCCCCATCTGAGAGCCTGGGTCACATCAATCAGTTCTGCTCTCTGGGCTGAAGTAGCTGGCTTGAGCCAAATTTTTTCAGTTAAAGTACCTACCGCACTTCCCACGTACCTGGTTTCATCTTTCATCTCATGATAGTCATGGACAAACACCTGCGCCATCAGGCAAGCAGCCAGACAAATTGGTGACAGTGAGTTTCTTAAACCAGACTCAAGGGTGGGCCGTGAGTAGGGCCCGATACTGGGTCACACAGTCATTTGCCAGCCAGTGCTCTGGTGCTCCTTGCAGGAGGACCTCAACTGTGTAGTGGAGTGTTGTGAATATAAGATCTTGACCTGAGTTAACTTGTTTACTTTCTTTCATTAAACTAGCAGTAGCCACCACAGTTCTTAGAGAGGTGGGTCATCCTGTAACTACAGGTTCCAATCATGTGGACAGATATGTGACAGGGCATTTCCATAGCCTCAAAGTTTGGGTTAAAGCCCTGTTGTCTTTTGTTTCATGGACAAACAGATGAAAAGGTTTAGAGACACCTGGAAGTTCTAGGGCTGGAGGCAAAGGCAGAGCCATGTTAAAAGCTTCAGATGCCTTTTATTTAGTTTCCATCCAGATTACAGGCTTCTTGCTCCCTTTTGTGCTGGTGTATAGCAGTCTTGCTATCTCCACAAACTCTGGTATCCAGAGGCAGCAATATCCAGCGGCACCTAGGAACTCTAGAACCTGTATCTTAGTCTTTAGAATTGGGATTTGAAGGATGGCAGCAGTCTTACTCTGAGACAGGATCCTTTTGCCTCTCTTCAGCTGTTAGCCAAGATAGGTACCCTTTTATAAAGTTGGCCTTTCTTAGCCAACACACATTCTGTAGCACAAGATCTTTAACTCTTGCAGCAATCTCTCGGCATTTTTTATAATCTATTTCCCCAGGAAATCTCTATCAGAGGGCAGGAAGTCTGCATTTATTGTCTTTAAATACTGGGCAACCAGGTCCAGGTATGTTGGCCTCTGTAACTTCCCACTGGGTCTGCGCATTTAAAACCAAAAATGGGTTGACTCACCCCCTGCCAATGGGAGGATGAAGAATGCACCTTTTTGGTTCAAGACCGTGGGCACCTGTTTCTCTGGAAAAATCAGATTCATGAGAATCAGAGGTCCCAGGTTTCTCCATAGGCAGGAGAAGTGTATTCCAGGGTGACTGGCATGGACCAGGATGTGGGTCCCTTTAAGCCAGGCAGTATGGACTGCAATGTCCCCTTTTCTTTCCAGGGTCACTGGGTATTGTTTGATCTGGAAGGAGGTGCTGAACTGGTAAGCTGAACAATTGTAGGAGCTTGGTGTTGGGTCAGTCATGGGGGTTGGTTTCTTCTGAGAGAAGGTAAGACCCCAAATTGTTGCTGGGTATCTCTAAGTCTAATTGTGTCTCCTCGCCAGAGAGGGTGATGGCAACTTTCAGTTTATGGGAAAGGCCTTTTCCCAATCAGTTCTCTGTTGTTAAACACCCTTTGAGCTACCTCGAGTAACTGGGACCTACTTATACCTTTACATTTTTGTAACTTTTTTACATTTTTTTGTAACTTTTTTATGTTTTGTACATTTTTCCAATATCTGGGACCAACTGCATGGCAAAGAAAATCTTCTTAGCAGCTGTCTTTAAACTTTTTTAAAAGTAACTCATGAAAATTGTTTAAGTCTCCTCGGTCAGTGTTGAACAGAGGGAAAATCCATTCTGACCAGGCTACCTTGCCTGGCAGCAATCCCCTACCTGCCCCAGGGGTAGTTTGTCTACTTTTGGAGTAGGGGTGGAGAATGGTGGGTTTCACGGATCATTGGTTGAAAAGAAGACATGAGTCATGGATGAGAAAGGAGTAAAACTTTCTCTTTTCCTTTGGGTTCAGCCCACAACAACTTTCTTTTTCCCTTCCCCTGGGGCTGCTTAGAACAAGAAGGGAACAGAGGGAATGCTCACCTGGGGACACCATTTCCCCCTCAAAGTGTGCACATTCCACTTGGATGGCAGGGGGCCCTGGGCCTCTCCCCACCACCACACAGGTACCAGCCCTGACCATGAGCAGAAGGCAAGTAATACAACAAGCACTCCAGCTTTTGAAGTGAGCAGGTGGAGGGGTTTGCTGTTGTTGTTTGTTGTTTTGTGGTTTTTGTGTTTGTTTTCCTGGGTGACCTGACAGAGCCAAAAGGATTCAGGTCCTCACCAGGAGAGGGCACAGGTCTTAAGCCAGGGGATTCTTACATGCACAGAAAGCCACTGGTCAATACGGGAAACAGAACTGCATAGAAAGACACTCAGACACTCACATAGAGAAAGACACAGTAAAGACAATGCGGGGGAGGGGGGGGAGGGCACCACACATCCATACACCTGGACAGAGGAATCCTGCCACGATTCACATGGATCCTGGACGTTGGATCAGCAGTTGTATCCGACCTCTCTTATGTGTCCAAACAGAAGTGTCCTTAACCAGACTTACCTCTGGAGGTGACAGACCAGGCAAATTTCTAATTTGTTTCCTTTTGGGATGGAGCTGTCAGATCCTTCTGAAGCATTAGGCAGCAACTGATCAAAGGGAGTCTTGGGGACCTGGAACGTTTTGGATTACCATCCCCTAGGGGTCCCTTGGCCGCCACACTGTTTCTCACTCCAAGGAGTTCTGAGACCACTGATGTCTTGGAGTCTGATCTCTAGGGATCTCCTTGGGACCTCCAGAAATGTGAGATATTCACCAGAGTGCTTGATATTGGTTTAAGCCAGCAGAAAGTCTTTATTAACCAGCCCATGACTACACTGGGTGTTCAGTGTAGCACTGAGCCTTTCTCAGGGTAAGCTTTTAAGTACAAAAATTATGTCCTGTGTTGACACACTTCAGCTAATAAGAACCGTTAGCCAAAAACAGAACTGTAGAAGCCAAAAAGAAAGGTTAATAGATTTAGATATTTTCCCAGAAGTATAGACGGTAATGGATTTAGGCCTTTGTTTTCATTTTGACAGATGGTACTGCTT
>CABHPQ010140930.1:9815-38189 GCA_902168405.1 Peromyscus aztecus | reverse complement strand
AAAAACTCTACACAGTATTCTGGAGATCTTCTCCATAAATATACTTGATAGCTCTCCACATTTCCCATGCCTTTGCCACTGTTTCACATTAAGCCACACAATTTCTCTCCTGTCAGGGAACAACCATTTACTAATGATCGTGCTACCGTTCAGTGCTGACCCTGAATTGACTGACTAAACAGCAGCAGTAGTGATCACTCTAAACCTTAATCAGTTCCTGATCGTCCACAAAGGACTAGCTGCACAATTTGTGAGTCCAGTTCAACATGAAAATGTAAGATGCATTGTTTTAAAAGGCTTAAGAATTTCAAGATGGTAATATGAAAACAAGGATATGACCCTTCCAGACAAGGAGCAAGTGTAACCGCACACAGGTTCTCCCACCACTCTTAATCTAGACCCAAACTTCTTTGCTGCTTTTTTTCTTTTTATTGAAAATAATCTTTTCATACAATATATTCTGATCACCATTTCCTCTCTCTCATCTCCCAGATCCTCCCCTACCTTCCCACCTATCCAATCCCTTGCCCTGCTTCTCTTTTTAGAAAACAGATTAAAAAAAAAAAAAAACAAGCTAAAAAAAAGGAAAGACAAGAAAATCCTGAGAAATACACATGCAGACACACACACACACACCATGAAATCACAATAGGAAACCATAATATACAAGCAAAAGACCAGCAATATTAAAAAATGCCCAAACAGAACACTATGAGACTATTTGTTTCCTCTTCGTGGCTCATGTGCATGTGTCCTCTTACCTTTATTCCATCCTTCCTTGTCACCTAATACCTCACATTCTTTGTCTCCTTTTTAAATGCTATACTCTACCCACACTTGCAGCTGTTTTAATATGAGAAAGAACATGCAGTTTTAATCTTTCTGAATTTGGGCCACCTTGCTTAATGCTATACTTTCCAAGTTCACCCATTTACCTGTAAATTTCAGGATTTAATTTTTCTTTGCAGCTGGATGTTTCATTTTGTATATGTAACACATTTTTATTATCTATCCTATGGATGGATATCTAGATGGGTTCCGTTCCCTTGCTGGCATAAATAAAACAGCAATAAAAGTGGTTGGGAAAAATGTCTTCATGATAGCTTGTGGAAGTTCTTGAGATACATTCCCAGGAGTGGAAGACCTGGGTCAGACAGTAGTTCTATTTTTAATTTTCTAAGGAGCCTCCAGACTGACTTCCATATTGGCAGTATTAATTTGTTTTTGTATTTTGGATGGTTGTTTCAGTGTTTTCAAAGATAATCATAAAATAGGAAGGGGACAAATGCCTCCATCTGCAGTTTTTACTTGAGAAAATAGAAATACAAACAAGCTTAGTAAATTACCACAGATGGCTGAGAAATCTGCATTATATGTTTGGTATTATAGACAAGTTTTCAGTGCAGACTAACTCTGAACCTGAAGTAGATAAAAAAAAAAGAAGAAATAGAAGAAAACAGAGGAGGAGAAAGAAGAGGAGGAGAAGGAGGAGGAGAAGAAGAAGGCTTTTCATTGGGAGAAACAGGCACAGGTGGCAATCTTGGGGTAGAAATAACAGGGAAACTGGGGCACTTAGCAAACTGTGAACTCTATGAACTATTTGCATAGTAATGTTCCAAGGAATGGGTTCCTAATACTTTTTCTTTGCCGTATTTTTTTGAGATCTCTATTCTCATTTTGACAAGAATAATCTGAAAATCAATGTCATGTAATTCTTACATGATGAAAAAAAATTCATACCCAAGTATATAGATTCCAATATTCTTCTTTTTTTGTTATAAAATAAAACTCAGGAGGAGTCACCTGCAGTATGTTTTCAGTGAATCACTGGGCTCTCTGTAGGTACAGCAAGTAAAATCACCCAAGTTTACTTAAGAAAGCTTGAAATCTTAATATAAATAAGTAAAAATGCATAACATTTAAGAGAATTGAATCTAATAAATTGAACTTTAGATATTTATCTATTTTTCTCTATGTGCAGAGTAATAAAAATATGTATTTATTCAGACAAATGTGCTCATCTGACATACTATAAATTTTGTAACTTTTTGGCATTTGAATGCTTACAAGCCAATAAAAAATGCATAATGAATAATTCTAAGGAAAATTGAGTCCAAATCTAAGGTTTCAATGTGTCTTAGTTAGAAAATGGAAATTGAGGCAAAGATAAAGCAGTTGTGCTTAACCTGGGAGATGCAAGGCACCTAGACTCAAAGAGTGTGAGTTGGACATGAAGCACAGCGGGCCACATGAGTGAGCACCACCGTGTGGCCTCCATGTCCAGAGCACTGAGTATTCAGCTGTGGTCATTTAACAGATGTGCCTGTCGTAGGTGGCAGGGAACAGTGTAGCAGGAATCTTAACTGTTCTTATTAATAAAATCAAACCTGGAGGCCAATTATTGGGGTGAACACTGGAAGGTCAGAGAGACAGACCAAGCCACAACTATCTCACCTCGCCGGATCCTCAGCTGGTCTTGCTTCCTCAGACTGGAGGCCTCTGAGTCCTCATCCAGAATGGGTCTCAGCTGAACTGTGCTTCTTGAAAGCCTGAATGCTTAACCAGACCAAATGCTTCTCCAGGCCAAATGCCTCTAGTTTCTGGTCCTCACGCCTTATGTACCTTTCTGCTTTCTACCTCTACTCCCTGGGATTAAAACCTGGCTTTCTGGGATTAAAGGCGTGTGTCACCGTGCCTGGCCATTTCCAATGTGGCCTTGAACTCACAGAGATCCAGAGGGATTTCTGTCTCTGGAATGCTAGGATTAAAGGCGTATGCTAACACTGCCTAACCTCTGTTTAATATTGTGGCTGTTCCGTCTCTGACCCCAGATAAGGTTATTAAGGTACACAATATTTTGGGGAACACAATACCACCACAGAACAGTGCAGTGAAAGAGGAGAGAATGAAAGCATTAATCATCGTAGGTATTGGCCTCTACGGTCCTCTATGCTTCAGTTGCCCCTCTAAAACCTAACTGGCTCCATTCAAGTTGCACTCTACAATCCAGCAGCCTCTTGATAAACAGAATCCTGTACCCCCAATTCAACCTCAGTCAATCAAAGCGCGCATGCGCCAAAGGATAAGGTCAATCATGGCGTCAGCTGAAGGTGAACAGCAGGGTAAGGAGCAGGGAGAAGAGCCTAGACTGAAAGAATCTGAGGAAACCTCTATGCTACGTCTAATAAAGACAAGGACTCTGTATTCAAATAATAGCATGAATGGATTTGCATTAACCACTTTATTTGATTTTCTGAATTTAATTATTTAATTAATATAATATATGTGTATGTATATATGTATTGAGAATAATTTTTTTCACACAATATACTCTGATCATGGTTTTCCCTCCCCCAGTTCCTGACAGATCCTCCCTACTCCGAAGCCCAACTCCATGCCGTCTTTCTCCCTTTGGAAAAAAAACAAACCGGAAAAGAGCAAGGTGCACACACACACACACACACACACACACACACACACACACGTGAAAGAGGGAGGTATGGACAAAATAAAAAAATAACAAAAAGAAAGTACAAGAAACACACACAGACCCACACAACCAAAACCTGTAAGAATACAAAGTCAAACACCATGATATACAAGCAAAAGACTAGTAAGACATATATATATATATATATGTCTAGACGCTCTTATATATATATATAAACAAAGAAAGCGTTGAGAGACAAAATGTTCAGAAAAAATACCATTGAGTTCATTTTGATTTGGCCATATACTTCTGTGCATGGGGCCTACCTTTAAGTGTGTTTTAGATCCACAGTGACACCCCATTGGCAAACACTAATTTTTTCCTTTACAAGCAGATGTCAATTGGAGATAGCTTCCTGGTTAGATATGGGAGCCATCTCCCCTTCTCATCCCTGGGACCCTGTCTGAACCTGCAGTACCTTTGGCTCTTACAGTCTTTCCCTCCTCCTTTTCTGCATAGCTCCCCGCACCTTAAGGGGAGAGTTTTAATGACAAAATCCCCTTTAGAACTGAATGTTCCAAAGTCTCTCATTTTATATACATTGTCCATTTTGTGAGTCTCTGTGTCAGCTCCCATCTACTGCAAAAGGAAGCTTCTCCAGTGACGGCTGAGTGAGGCACTGATCTATGGGTACAGCAGATTGTTGTTAGGGATCTTTTTTTTTTTTTTCCTGCTATGTTCCTTGAGCAGAACTTTTCCTGTAGTCCTATGGCCTATCTGCTCTCAGGTTCTAGGCCACTCGGGCAGTGTCCGGCATGGGTTCTTTCTCACAGGGTGATCCTTAAATCCAGTCAGAGGGGTTGGTTACTCCCACAACTTTTGCGACACTGCTGCACCAGTGTATCACACAAGCAGTTCACCTTTGTGGATGGCAGCATTTGTAGCTTGATTGGGGGTTACCTTTGTTCTCTGGTAGCAGGCTGGATTTTATATTTCTTTTTTTCTTTTTTCAGAGCTGAGGACTGAACCCAGGGCCTTGCGCTTGCTAGACAAGTGCTCTACCCCTGAGCTAAAGCCCCAACACCTGGATTTTATATTTCTAAGTTGTTTCAAAACTCTC
Source organism: Peromyscus aztecus (assembly GCA_902168405.1). Taxonomy (NCBI): domain Eukaryota; kingdom Metazoa; phylum Chordata; class Mammalia; order Rodentia; family Cricetidae; genus Peromyscus; species Peromyscus aztecus. Next base: position 33,639 of record CABHPQ010140930.1, on the reverse strand, counting down.
TCTGAAATCCAGTTTGCTAATGTATGCTATATTCCAAAATCTTTTTTATTTTGTACATTTTTTTCTTTTTATTTATTCTTTTTCATACAATACATCCTGACCACAGCCTCTCTTCCCTCCACTCCTCCTAGTCTTCCCCACCCCTCCCCTCTCTCCTCTGTCTACTGTTCCTCCATGTCTCTTCAGAAAAGAACAGACTTTCCAGGGATATCAACAAAACACAGCACAACAAGATGCATTAAGACCAGATGCAGACCCTCATAACAAGGCTGAATGAGGCAACCCACTAGGAAGAAAAGGATCCCAAGAGCAGGCAAAAACAAGAAATCAGAGATACTCACCCCCACTCCCACTATTAGGAGTCCCACAAAAACCCCAAGCTAAACAACCACAACAGAGGACCTAGTACAGACTCCTACGGGCTCCATGATTACCACTTCAGTCTCCGTGAGCTCCTAGGAGCCCCGCTTAGTCGATTCCATACACTGTGTTCTCCTGGTATCCTTGACCCCTCTGGTTCCTATAGTCCTTCCTCCTCTTCTTCTGCAGGGTTTCCCAAGCTCAGACCCAACTATGACCTAGTTGAAAATGCTGGTTGATATTTTCACAATTTTTCTGGCAAATCTCCCACTAATATCTGTATTTCCCTGTGTCACTCTGTTGAGATTCCTAGGCCTCTTCTGTTAATCCTGGTATCATTTCTCTCTTTATCAAACTATTCTATATACCATTGCTTTTTAAGCAATCCTTGATTATGAACAAAACACAGGGGTGTGGAAATGTTCTCAAGATCTGTAAATTTACTGTCCTGTTTTCAAAGTGTTTTTTTTGAGTAATTTATAGATTATCTGAAAGTATTGATAGACAACTTTCAACTCATAATAGACATAGCTGGTAAGAATTATCAGAGTGACTGAGGTGCTACCTGCCTAAAGAACATTCCTTCCAAGTCAAAACATAGTGGATAGAGAGAGTTATTTTAATAGCTTAAATTAAAAACATACAGCGAGAGAATGGAACAATTGCAGTACACAGAAGAGCATGGGTAGGCTGAATTCAAGAAAGCTGGTGTGCACTCATCAGTGCCATATTCCTTTTCAACAACAGACACATTCTATCACACATAATGAAGGTCTCATATGACACCTTCCACCATGTGGGCCCTGAAGCTCAAACTTGGGTAGTCAGACTTGGTGGCAGGGGTCTTTACCTGCTGAGCCATCTCACCAGCTATCGACACTAATTTTAATTAGTTTTAGTCCCCTGTTTAGTTAGCATTTAAATTTACTTCATCTTATAATAAATATTTGAGTCATGAGACTTCTAATCATAGGAATTTATAGTGGATTTAAGTTTCACCTACATATGGAGGATTAATCATGAGAGTTTTTTTTTTAGTTTCCTTGTATTGAAAATAGATTTTTTTTCCCTCACAAAGTATATGCTGATGAGTTTGCCCTCTCTTTACTCCTCCCAGTTCCTTCCCACCTCTCCTCCCATCTGGACCCACCTCCTTTCTGTCTCTCACTAGAAAAGTACCTACACGAAGAAATTGGAGATATCTTATATTAGCAACTTAACATCGCTCTGAAAGCTCAAGAATTAAAAACAAGAAATCTACCTAAAAAGAGTAGGTAGCAAGAAATAATCAAACTCAGAGCTGAAACCAATAACATAAAAACAAAAAGTACAAAGAATCAATGAAACAAAGAGTTACTTCTCCAAGAAAATGAGTAAGATTGACAAATCCTTAGTCAAATTAACTAAAAGGCAGAGAGAGAATACCCAAATTAACAAAATTAGAAATGAAAAGAGAGGCATAGCAACAAACACTGGGGAATCCAGAGAATCACAGGACATACTTTAAAAACCTGTATCCTGCCAAACTGGAAAAATCTAAATAAAATAGATAATTTTCTCAGTTCATACCACTTACCAAGTTAAATCAAGATCAGATAAGCAATTTAAACAAACCTATAACCTCTAATGAAATAGAAACAGTAATTAACCATGATTTGCATCCACAATGGAAAACCATCATTATTTCAGACGTGATGTGCTGATATATAGCATGGCTGTGTTAATGTTCCTGAAACAGTGCTCCATTTCTGCCATCCTCTGATACGAAACCTTTAAAAATGTGCCAGTGTCTAAAAAAAATGCATTTTAATTCATGAATCTTGTGTTGCTATTGATATTCACCCCAATCAATCATTGTTTCTTACATTTTACATGCGCACCTAACATTTACTTATTGTGTTGCTGTGATAAAAATGCTGGTGGCTGTCCAAAATTTACATGTTGAATTATAAACCCCAAAGTGATGATATAAGGAGGCAGGGCCTCAGGGATAATTAGTTCACAAGAACTGTGCCTTTGTGAATGGGGATGTGGAGCCTCCACAGGACTGGACTAGGCCCTCTGCATAGGCAAAACAGTTGTTTAGCTTGACCTGATTAAGGGGCTTCTGGCAGTGGGATCAGGATCCATCCCTGGCGCATGAGTGGGTTTTTGGAGCCCACGTACCTATGGTGGAACACCTTACACAGCCTTGGTTCAGGGGGAGTGGCTTGGACCTGCCTCAACTGAATGTACCAGGCTCTGCTGACTCCCCATGTCCTTGCCTTGGAGGAGGTGGGAATGAGGGGGGAAGAACGGCTGGGTCGTGGTCCGGAAGAGGGAGGAGCAGGGGGAGGGGGGTATGAAATGAGAACAGAGAATTTTGTAATAAAAAAAAAGGGGGGTGGGGTGGGAATGATGCCTTTGTAAAGCAGAACTCAGCTAGCTGGCTAGTGCCTTCTGTGATTTAAGTACATAGCAAGGAGGTGTCATCTATATGTTACAAAGTAAAGCCTTGCTGGCCATGAAGTCTGCCTTAATCTTAGATTTTTGCAGCCTCCAGAAATTGGATCCTGTTGTTTCTAAGTCACAGCTCATGGGGTGTTTTTCCAGCAGTTTAAACAGCTGGAAATCCTTGTCTTCTTTTGTGTTTGTCTTTGCTAAAATTTTGTCATGAGCAATCCTGTAAAAGCATTACATTCCACAAAGGTCTTGTGATCGTTCAAGCATATGGAAATCCTCACTCCATTAGATTCCTATGATAATTATTTTTGTGTATGTGTCATAGCATTCTTACAGCATTTAGTTAAGACTGCTTTGTAGTATGGTTACTCATGTATACACCTTAGCAAAAGCATCTTGTCTTATCTGGATATCCTGTAGCTTCACATATTATACAGATCATCTCTTCAATAAGTACCAGGTAAGCTAATAAAAGGCATAAAACAAAATTAGCTGTTCACATATTTGAAAGTGCCTATGTTCTGTGAAGATGATCACCATGAAATCATTGACAGCTGAGTGTGAGGCAAGTAAGGGATGCTCCAGAGGAAAAAAGGTGTATGTATAATTTGTTGAACATCTAGCAAATAATGACATTCTAAATGCAGCATTTCCATGAGGTAATGGCAAGCGCTGAAATTCAGGTCTCTGCTTTGGTATTGACTAAGATCACTAATGGATTTAAAAAAATAGCAAATAAAGGCCAAAATAGTTCTTCGTTGGATACCAATTAACTGCTAATCTGTTTGCTCTAATAGGCCACTATTAGAGGAAATGATAAAATTAGCTATGCACATAAGAAACATTTATTGCCTACATATTACATTTGCCCTGGGACCAGTGCAATTCAGCAAACTTGTTCAATGAAATTGGACCCCAAACAGTTTAAAGTAACATAAGCTTTTATCCCTACTGGCTTGAAACAAGGTTTCTTAAAACTCAAATCCTAAGCATTCAAAGAAAGTGAGAAAAATCTGTTTCTTCGAATGATTTTAGAACAGAAAACTTCTGAATTGCTTTCTGTATCTGGAGTCTATCTAAATCCCTGCTGATGTGGCCTTACACTTTCAGCAGGATTCCATTGCTCCTGGGCACCAGACAGTCTTGTTAATAATGGCAAATCCTTTCAGTCACTGGTTGGTGCTGTGGGTGCTTTGATTGACAAGGTAATAAAAGTGTTAATGAGTCTGAGTGGTCCAGTCAAGGATCCATAGCTATCAATAAGAAAAACAATTCTGATACTTGTTTACAGAATTCCCTCCAACCAGTTAACTGTTTCATATCAAAACAGCAGCATTCTATTTCATAACCAATTATTTTTTCAGACTTTGGCAAAACTGCTATAGGCATTATATAGAAGTATGAGCATGCTCACAATGGGTATTGTTCACTCAGTCATGCCTGCTGGATGACTGTAGTTTGCCCTTCACAGTCCGGGTGATCTTAAGATGGTGTTTTACTACGTGGAGAACAAACCTTTATTAACTTCGCTATCCAAGGCAAGTTTATAAATTTTTCTTAGCCTCAGATTTCACATCTGCCAAAGACACTAATTCTCTTGCAAAGTATTCAGTAGGTTAAGTGGTATGCAATATGTAAAAAGCAGAGTGTCTTGAACATGAGACATTTTCAGGGTTGGCACATATGAATGCCTTACATATGTACTACAGTTTAAACAAAGGTTGTCTCTCTTTGTTCTGGCATTCTTTTTCATTTAGGGTATCAAATTGTTATGACTGCTACCTGGATTTGTGAGGTATGGATGAATATTCACAATTTATTTGTGATACTTTGCTTTTGGGTGTTTGTTTTTTTGTGACAGGATCTCACAATATAACTCTAGTTGGCCTGAAATTCATTATGTAGACCAAGCCTGCCTCAAACTCACAGGAATTTTCATTTGGTGGTGGTTCTATTTTGATTTCTTTTTCAAAAATCCCTTTGACTCAATTAGAATTTGATTCACAACAAAGTATCTCTAAAATAAGAGGCTTAAGTATAGCCATGGTTGTCACTCACTTTCTAATGTGTCACCCAGATACACTTCTGGCCTGTGTCAGCACAGATGAAATGGGGCATAGAATGACGGACTAACTCCAGGTCTAGGAGTTAGTATGTCATGGGGAGCCCACACAGATGATTTGACCTCCTGATCTCATCATCTAGCAGGCTAGCCCAGGTCTTCATGTATGTCCTAGTCACCAAGCACTCAGGAGCAGCATGATGGGCAGCAACCCACAGCAAGCCTTGCCAATTCAGTTTCCATCACAGTCACTGCCATCTTATTTACCTCAATAAGGCATATCATCATGGCCAGGTGAATTAGTGAAGTAAATTACAGAGGGAATTATTAGGGAAATAAAATGTTGAGTACATTATTTCAACAGAGGAACACTCTTGTGGTGATATTTTGGGTAAGCTCTAACAAAGCTTGCCTGAAGATTAGAGGGCAAAGTCAGCCACTAGTTAGCCACAGAGGCAGATGGATCTCTGTGAGTTCAAGGCCACCCTGGGCTATACAAGATTGATCCAGTTTAAAAGAAAAACAGAGCCAGGTAGCAGTGGCACACACGATTAATCCCAACACTTGGGATCTCATGCCTTGGCTCCCAGTCCTTGGGAGGCACACATGCCTTTAATCCCAGCACTAGGGAGGTTGAGACAGGAAGCTTTATGGCTGGGCTGAGAAAGGAATATAAGGCAGAAGGAGAAGGAAGCTCAGTCTTCTCAGCTGAGGGTTTCATAGAGGTAAGAACTAGAGGCTGGCTGCTCTGCATGTCTGATCTTTCAGCTTTCCCCCTGATATTTGACCCTGGATTTTAATTATTTAGACTAATTAGGACTCAAGCTACACAGTCTCAAGTTTTGTTTACTTAGAGGTCTTCAAGAAACACACGGAGAGACAGCAAAAGGGCTCACTCAGTAAAACACCTGCCTCCAACCCTGGCAAGAGAAGTTCCATCCCTAGACCTGCATAGTGGAAGGCAAGAACCACAACTACAAATTGTTTTGTAACCTCCATAAGCACATGCCATCCATTCACGGTATGTTCATATAAACACACACATAAATACGTAAATAAAATATGACTTTTAAAAATATAAAAGAAAAATAGATTTTTCTGTAGGACAATACTTCTCAAAGATAATGCAATGAGGTTAAATATGTTAAAAGATGTAAATCCATTCTACTTTATGTTTCCACTGAGTGTCTGATTAGCTTTAAATTATAGAGAGTGCAGAGGAGCAGATTTGAAACAAATACACTGATTATACCACATGTGACCTTTTGGTTGGAAGCTCTGATCTGTGGGAAAACGTTATTTTTATCACTCCAGTTGGGAAAGCATGGCATTTCTTCTGTTATAGTTGTTTTTCACTGAAATAAATTGTTCTTTGGTTAATTATACTTTTCAGTTTCAGAGAGAAACCAATGCATCTTAGTATTTGATTTGTTCATATGTCTGTGTCTTGTACCTCCATTAATTTGTCAATTTTATTCCTCATGATATGATCTCTGAACAAAAGAAATCCCTTTTTAAAAATGACAAGAGGGGCAGAAGAATTGTCTTAGCTCAGGCTGTCATAACAAAACATCATAGACCAAGGGGGAGAGGGCTTAAAAATCAGAAATTTATTTCCCCACCGTTCTGAAGCCTAGGAATCCCAGGATCAAAGTCCTACCGAGTTTGATTTCTGGGGAGGATTGATTTCCTCACCTCTAGCCAGCCACTCTCTCACTCTGTGCATGCAATGGACAGAGATGGAATTTCATCATGTCTCTGCTTAAAACTACCTAAAGTATATTGTGTTGTCACATGATAGCCCCAGAATCATGACCTCCCTCACCAGATTCATATGCAGGGTCTACAAGGTTAGGGTGCGACATACAAATCTGTTGAAGGAACAGATGTAATTTAGTCCACAGGTAGGACTCTGAAAAGTGCAAAACAAATATTAAACCTTTATATACTTCTTCAGTTCAATTGAGGCTGACTTGCTCCACATAGTATGTAGTGATTATAAAGCTTCTGTAGTTCTCCATGTATCATGGGCTAAATGCAATACAGCTGAAAATGTAAACAAAAATAAAATTGAGAAATATTTTCCAAGGCATGTGTGGCTGAAAGCACTGTTTAGTAGGCGTGACATGAAGTAGTAGCAAGAAAATCCTGTCAAAAACTATGAATACCTCAGTTTATATTTCTTATAACTAATAAAAACATAGATACCTTTATTGAACTATTTCCTCTGAAACTTTCTCCTTATTTTCTTGATATAACTACAGTTTCACAAAAAACAATGTGACTATAAGGCAAACATAAGACTCAGCTCCTAAAACATCTTTTTTCAGACTAGTCACTGTTCAAAAATCTAAAAAATAAAACTTTTATTTTACAAGTAGTCATTTCTAAGGAAAGTAGAATAAACTTAACTGAAAATGTCTAACGATGTTTTTCTTTACAAAAATGCTGTCACATCTTCATGAAGAACTATTTACAAAATTATCTAGTGAATATATTAAAGAATTATCAAAGTTCCTGTCTCCATTAATCCTCCTATGACCACAGAGGAGTCTGAGGAAGGTTTGATTTACTACTGCTCTTACAAGTTCTAACTTGTGGATTATTGTTGAATTTCAAAAAGACATTGAAAACCCCAGGAGTAATCTCGCCAATATACTAGCAAAGCTAAATGCTATTATATTATTGACTTCTATATTAAACATATCACAAAAATGGTTTGATTTAGACTGCTTGGCAACGTATGTTAGACAGTGTGTTTCTTACACTTTCTTCTTAAATATATCCTGGGGGGTCGCACTGCTGTCTAGGATGCCGTGTTAGACAAACTCTGGGTTGATACAGTGGAACACCACATACTGGTTAAACAGCAGAAGTTATTCTCTCACAGGTCTCCAGATGGGGAATGCCAAGAACATAGTGCGGGATCATTCAGTTCTTTGGTGAGGACCTTTTCTTGCCTTTTCTCTTTGTACCTTTGGGTGGAGAGGAAGGAGAAAGCAGGAGAAGGGGAGACAGACACAAAGAATGGAATTTCATGCCTAAGGTAACTATATACATCACCTGCTACAGAATGCAAAGGACAGAAAGAAGCCAGTGTTTCAATATCCCATTCAAGAACACATCATTATACATTAACTTTCTTTCACTACACTCCCAGTCTTGGAAGTTCTATCACATCCTAAGAGGACCAGAGGATAGGAAACAATAACTTCCTGCTAAGCATGGGTGCCCTCAGCATAATCTCTAACATGAAATCAAACGCAGAATTTAAGTTTTCCATTCTAATTTCAGTTATCAGTTTATCCAACAAACATGTACTGTGTATTCATTAGCATCTAATCTTGTATGGTAAACTATGAGACAAATAACATTCATGTCCTTCTTCAGTAAATATTTACTCAATGCCTACTGTGTACCAACTACTATTTTCAATATGGATGAATAAAATAAAATATTATTTCCCTCTTAGAATTTATATTCTTCTTGGAGTATATATTGTAAGTTAGAAAACCAATAAACTGTTATTTGTTTTTCCTTTTAGGGGGTCCGCCATCCAGCTCCCAAATAAATCACACATGGGGGCTTATTCTTAATTATGAATGCCCGGCCTTAGCTTGGCTTAATTTCTTGCCAGCTCTTCTTACTGTTAAATTATTCCATCTATCTTTTGCCTCTGGGCTTTTCCTTTTCTATTCCTGTATACCTTTGTCTATTTCTTATTCTGTGGCTTGCTGTGTAGCTGGGCGGCTGGGTGGCTGGCCCCTGAAGTCCTCCTCCTTCTCTCTCATTCCTCTTTTCCTCCTCCCAGATTTCTCCTTCTATATACTCTCTCTGCCTGCCAACCCTGCCTATCCTTTCTCCTGACTTGCTATTGACTGTTCAGATCTTTATTAGACCATCAGGTGTTTTAGACAGGCACAGTAACACAGCTTCACAGAGTTAAACAAATGCAACATAAACAAAAGTAATGCACCTTAAAATAATATTCTGCTACAATAAACAATCCATTAAAAATAAACTTAATGGCATATTAGCAGATACCAATCACTGATACTCATATGCCAGATTATAAAGGAAGGAAGGAAAGAAGTATTTTGTAAGACTAAACAAGGAAGTATGGGTAGGCTCACACTGAAGATAGTGAGTTATCAAAGTGAAACCTGGCAGTAGGCTACCCCAAGCAGAGGAAATTAGGTACCATTGATGTTCCTGTGTCAAGATAGATGCTGGAATGCAGAGATGCTTGTGCACAAGAGCAAAGTAAGTACAAAGTCCAGAGAAGGTTTTCATCCATAGGAGAATGTCGGTCTTAACTCTGTGACTTGGAGAGGCATCACAGCATTCTAAAATACTAAATGACTCTTTTGGACATAGTTTAAATTTCTTTTATTAAAAAAAAGACTTAAAGCCTATAAATTCAACATGATCATCTGTCTTGAGGTAAAGAGTTTCATTTAGCTTGATTGCAAATTTGAACTCATTTCTACTTTGCATTATTTTTTGTTGTTCTTTCTTGTAATCCTTTTCCTAGTATTCTCTCTGTCTCTCTCTCCCTCTCTTTCTCTCACATTAACTTGGTCTCATCTATTCCCAGTTGATTTTTTCCTTCTGTTCAGGTTTAAGTACACTGTCTAATTTAATTAATTAATTTGATGTATCTAAAACACACATTGCTTCAGCATGTTGATTTAAGACCACTATTCATAAACTAAATGTCTTTCTTGGGGTTTGAATGATACAGTGGTCTTAGAACTTTTAATTCCAATCACCATACTCTCACAGTTTGTGTAATACTGTTACTTAAAGTTTATTTGCCTTAGTGAATGTTCCCTTTCACAAATCAGAAGGTGCTACGTTATTATTCCACAGTCAGCAGCTGTTTAGAAATTTCTGCAGACTTGCCATTGTTTACTTTATCATAACTTTTTGGACTTCCAAACTCTCCACTGTGATGGTTTTCTTTCTTGAAGGAAATTATACAGTTCTTTAACTAAAAATCTATTTCAAATTTCATATTTTGTTCACATGAACAAATATGTTTCCTTCATTCTGAAAATAAAATACTGTTCAGCACAAAATCTTGGCTAATATATATTTTCTTTCATGTTCTAAAAGAATTGTTCTACCATTATTTGATTTACATTATAGCTGTTAATGGAAAGTCAGCTGTCAAGTTGTCGTTCATCTGTATGTCCTCAGGTTGTTTCCCCCCGTTTCCTGCTTGGGTGAATTCTTAGTGATTTCTCTTGTGATGAGTTGTATTCATAAACTTCCCCATGAAATGCTGCTGGAATAACCTTGCACACCCTGATTCTAATATTCCACTTCAATATTGTCTGCTAATGTATCTAGACATGTGTTTCTATATTAGGATTTCTACTTGCTTACGTTTTGGATAGAATGATTTTCACACAGTCTTTATGCCTAGCTTCATCTTGTCAATGAAATGTTAATAATAGTCAACCTTTTTCCCATGGTCCTATCCTTCCCAAGCAATTTAAAAACATGCTCCCTCTGGTCACCATAGGATTCCATTTCTTCAGTTTGTTTCAAAACCCACAAATAAAATTATCATGCCAATGTGCTTGCTGATGGGTCTCTGCCTATGCCCTTTTCCTCTTTGTCCTGTTCCCATAAGAATGTAATGTTCCCATAAGGCCCTCCTCTTTTCCTGGCAGAGATCCTAAAGATTCTCTCTTAACTCACACATAGGATTAATAAAGGTTGGAGACGTAAAACTCACTATGTATCCTCTCTCTCTCTCTCTCTCTCTCTCTCTCTCTCTCTCTCTCTCTCCTCTCCTCTCCTCTCTTCTTCTCTCTCTCCCCATAGATAATGATAGATAAATAGATAGATGTTTCCAAATTTAACAAAAATTATTCAAGTAGTATCTATTTGTTTTTACATAACATAAAATGCTTATACATTAAAATATACACATAGATGAATATATATGTATACACATGGGAATGTGTAGATATATAGAGAGATAGAGATGATAGATTGCAAGTGTATGTGTGTGTGTGTGTGTGTGTGTGTGTTGTGCGTGTTGTTTTTGAGATGTACATGCAGTCTCATTCTCATAGCAAGCTAGTCTAGAACTCACCACATAGCCAAGGCTATCCTGGAACTGGCAACAATCTTCCTGTCACAGTTTTCTGAATGATGATGTATTTCTAGATGTGAGCCATCAAAAATAAATATTGCTTATATTCATGCAAAATAATATAGAGATAGTACAGTAAGGAGAAAGAAGCATATTTTAGATTAGTATAGCATTGCCCTACAGTTTTAAGTATATAGGGATCTTTCACTTCCTGTTTTAGGAAGTTTAGAAAGTTGTGTGATGAATCTTAAAAGGTCTTATTAATAAAAGAAAAATCAGAACCAGATTTTGGGATGAATGCTGAAAGATCAGAGAAGCAGAATAAGCCATAGCCAACCTCACCTTGCCAACTCCTCAGCTAATCTTGTTTCCTCAGACTGAAAGCCTCTGAGTCCTCACTAGAATGGATCTCAGCTGAATTGCTGCTAAAAAGCCTCTAGTTCCTGGTCTTCATGCCTTATATACCTTTCTGCTTCCTGCCATCACTTTCTGGGATTAAAGGCATGTATCCTTCCTAAGCAAAGACATGGGATCTCAAGTGCTAGGATTAAAGGTGTGTGCCATCACACCTGGCTCTGTTCCCAGTGTGGCTTTGAACTCACAGAGATCCAGACAGATCTCTGCCTCCCAAGTGATAGGATTAAAGGCGTGTGTGCCACCATTTTTTGGCCTCTATGTCTAATCTAGTGGCTGTTCTATTCTCTGACCCCCAGATAAGTTTATTAGAATACACAATATATCAACCACAGAAAGTAATCAAAGTAAATGAACTAGGGCTTTGGCTTATAGGTGAGGCACTTTCCTACCCAGATTCAAGAGATTCTGTTTCCCAGTACCACAGAAACATCAGTCAAAAACTCACCAGAGATTTCATCAATGAAAATCAGACCTAATAGTTAATAATAAAGAAATCATTAATTACCTGAAAAAAAAAATCAACTTCTTCGTCTACTCTTAGAAATATACTTTTAGTCTTCTGTCTGTGAAAAATATGACACACTTTTCCTAAACTCCATCCATGCCTCTCAAGTATGATCAACTGTCTATTGTTCCTCATAGAATGGTTTGTCACATCAAAAGATGTCAAGTACCAGCAGCAACATCTTCACAATGCATTACAGGGGAGTCAGTGAAGCTTCGCTTTTGACTATCTGACAAGGCGCCAATCACATGGCCCATCAGTTTGGACAGCAAAACAATGAATGTATACCACAACTTAACCCTGTGCGTTTGCTCTGAACAGGCTGTAAAGAAAAGGCACCCATAAAAGGAAGTCTATATAACTGAATTTCATGGGAAACAAGAATATATTCCTTTTTATGAGAAATTCTAATGCCTTGGAGCCTGGTTGTGAAGCACTGCATCTCAACTCTCTGAACTCTGTTTTCCCAGAATAAAAATAAAAAAAAAAAAGATGGATTGCTCTCTGAACTAACGGAATTCAAATGGCTAGCAGATTGAGCTCTTGATACCTTTGCTCCGGTTTCTGAAAAAATTTGCAATGCAAATGTCCGTTCAAGATTCCTTTGGCTACACTAACGTTTATGTGTGTTGTGCCAAATAAAAGAGCAATAGCTCTTTTATGTGTTTAAAGGAGAGTATTCCTTACTCTGTGTGTGCACACCTGGGCTCCTGTCCCTTGAGAAGGTACCTCAACAGCGCCAGCATAACAAGCCGATAACAGCAGCATAATAGAGATTTATAGTGATTGTCCAGAAGTCAACAGGGGATGACTCACACAGTAAGCGGAACTATAACAAGTGTCAGTTTTTTCCAGCAGAAAACAAAAGCAGAGCCCTTTGATGCAAGCCAATGTTTGAACCACAAAGCCACGCTGAATCTGCAGGCTAATCACAGCATGTCCTTCCTCCCAACATGAAAAAGGGAGGAAGAACAGTCATAAAATATTAAACTGCAAACCCTACAAGGCAAATTACCTGGGAAACATTTACTTTGTAATGAAAACACCACTCTTTTTGTTGTTAAATGTTCTTCTTAAGGGCCCAATCCAGGTCACAGGTGTGTTTTTTCACAGTAATAAGGAAACCATATCTCTATACTTAGACGTCTGGTTTTGAACTTTATTGAATTAGCAGAAGAGACAGCAATTTCAATATGACATACATCTATGTCCATAGGGTGGCTCTGAACGGCAGCTGCTCCTTTTGCTAGGTATAGTCATAGTCCCCATTGCTTCCTGTAGCCTCCTATTCCTTCACTGATATGTGAAGTCATTACTAGCCTGGCCTCTGCTAGCCTCTGAGTCTGTATCTTCAATGCAAGTTGAATCCTTTTCTGTTATCTCTGGCTTCTAGATATAAGAAGGAGTCACATGCCTAGGAGTGACATATTTTCTCCTAGGAAAAGCTGAGAAACATATGAGGGTCTAAAAGAAATTATGATGCAAAGGACCTGAAGCTTAGAAATTTTAAAATGACTTCTTAGAAGTGAAAAAACTCACCAGTGGTGGTGACAGTGGCTCATGCCTTTAATCCCAGAACTCAAGAGGCAGAAGCAGTCAAATCTCTGAGTTCAAGGACAGCCTAGTCTACAGAGCAAGTTCCATGAGAAACTCTGCCTTGAATAAACAAACAAAAAAAAAAGGGAAAAAAAAGAAGTTAAGAAATGCCTTTGAATTCCAATGATGGGACTGGAACACCAATCCAGCCACAAAGTCTTCAATCTACAACCTGTCCTGTTTGCAAGATGTGCTGGGGCAATAGTGGCTCAGAGCTTGTGGAAGTGGCCAACTAATGACTGGTCTAACTTGATGCTCATGCCACAAGGAAGCCCATGACTGACACTGCCTGGATGGCCAGGAACCAGAAGGCTGGATGGCCCAGAGAACTAGGGTAGAGCTAAACATGATTGAAAAAAATAAATAAAGTCAATGAAATGATTCCTAATGATATTCTGCTATACTCATAGGTTGGTGCATAGCCCAATTGCCATTAGAGAGCCTCCTCCAGCAGCAGATGGGAACAGATGCAGAAACCCACAGCCAAACATTAGGCAGATATTGGGGAACCTCCAGGAAGAGGAGAGGAATGTATGTAGGAGCCAAAAGGATACCAGGACAACATGGCCCACAAAATCCAGCAAGCAGGTCTCGTAGGGGCTCACAGAGATTAAAGGGCAATCTCAGAGCCTGCATGGGTTTGCACTAGGTCCTAAGCATGTGTTTTGTGGTTGTTTCGCTTGCAGTGTTTGTGGGACTCCTAACAGTGGGAGTGTGGGTATTTCTGACTATCTATATCTTTTGCTTGTGCTTGGAACCCTTTTCCTCCTACTGGGTTACTGTCTCCAGCCTTGATATGAGGGTTTGTACCTGGTCTTATTGCAACTTATTGCAACATGGTCTTATGCTATGTTTGTTTAATATCCCTAGGAGGCCTGCTCTTTTCTGAAGGGAAACAGAAGAGCAGTGAATCTAGGGAAGAGGGGAGGTGGGGAGAGGAACTAGGAGCAGTGGAGGTAGGGGAGGCTGTGGTTGAGATGTAATATATGAGAGAAGAATAAATTTTTTAAAAAAAGGAAGAAAGAAATGCCTTTGAAAAGAAACTACAAGAAGGGTAAGTCAGATTCACTCTTCCTAACATGCAGAATCTGCCTTAACACTATAATAATATATAATAAAATAGTGTAATAGAAAGAAGGCAGCCCTGGCCACACCCACTTTAACTATAATCATCCTTGTTTTATCATCACTATAGCAACTGAGTCTAAGAGTAACAATACCCTTTCCAGTATTGTTACTCTAGAGAACATGTGTAGGAGAAAATGGATTCACATTTACATTCTAGTTATTTGTTAGTCTTTGAAAGTGGGAAGCTATTTTTATAGGTATTTTCCAAGAAAATAAGTGTATTCTCCAATCCAGAATAATATTGACTCTTCATCATCAATACAATACAATATATTGATGGTCTAAAAGACTGTCCACAACATGTCTGGACGTCTGAGGTGTCTCTGGTGAATTATAGATATTCTAAACATGGCTCTCTGACAACTGGGATGATGGTTATTGCTTATTGACTTTCTGCTAGGGTTTCTGCTAAGCATTTCACATGCATTATCTTATTTAGTTCCAGATGCTATTTCACCAACACAGGAGTCATTCATTCCTCATCCTCCCTTTATGATCCCTCTCAAATGTCTTTGCCAGAAAGGGGTTCAATCACTGAGTCTCAGCAATGAGAAAAGACAATGCAGTTCTGGGAGAAGTTTCTTATGGCATAGAGCATCTAAACATGAAATGTTAGTGATTTCTTGTGCATTCTAGGAACTTCTATCAGTCCATCCAATTCCTATTAAATGTCTCATAGTCTCTAGCCATTTCTATTTCTGTCAATATACACTATTTACTCCTTGCTTTGTACACATAAAAATCATTGTAAATACTGACTTAAAAGTTAAAAAAAAAACATTTTTCTCTTATGTGCAACTTGTTTCTACATGCACCTATTTATAGTCAATAATTCACGATAAGATTACTGGGGGTCATGGATAAATAGTTATTGAAATTATTGCTTTAGTTAACTTAATTTTTCTTTTTAAAATATGAAAATGTAGCCTTACTTTCATAGCCAAACTCTTCTACAAAGGGTCACATAATAAGACTTTTAAATTTTTACATCAAACGTTGTCTCTACTTTGTAACTACTCAGCTGTGTCACAGTATCATGAAAGCCGTAGTGAACAGCATATAAGTGAGTGAATACAGCTGTGCTCCAATAAATATTTACAATAATTTAAATGTTACATGTTATATTATTACTTTTTATTTTTCCAACCGTATAAAGGTATTATAAATTCAATGGCCATAAAATGTGGGTATATAAGGGCAATATTTATTCCATAAACTACAGTTTGCCAGCCCTGAAATACAAAATTGTTGTCAAAATACTTACTTACAGAGTTATTGTCAATATATAAATATTAATCTATACAATGATTTATGTTGCCGTAATAGACCCTTAATGAACATCTAGTACATTGTTAGTGGTTTTCTAACAGATAATAAACTTTTTCTTTTGTTTAAACCATGCTCTTCTATAATTTTTTAAAGTCACAAGATTAGCTAAGGACCTATAATTCTAATAAAATTAGAAACTTAAAGCCAAGATGTTTTATTATATCTTATTACACTAAAGAATGTATAACTAAGTAATATTCATAGTTCTGGGTTAGATAAATTATTATGATGGTTTTTAAATTAGATCTGTGTAATCTGTTTCCCAAAGGTGTTCAGTGTTTATAGTACCTTAAGAAAGAACCTCAGACCCTCACAGATAGTTAAAATCCTCAAGGAATGTTACAATCCATAGTTATCATAAGGTCATGTTTTAAAGGCGAGTTATAGTCAACTATATCCATAATACTTACTGTGCACAGATGTTCATATGCTTTGTATGCCAGAGGAAGCTGAATAGAATGGTGATGTTTCAGTGCTCCTTGGCCTAAGCACAATCAGCAATGAATGGTAAAATTCTCTATGAAGAAAAATTTCTGTCAGCATCAATTTTATAATAATTCAAGTTGGTGGAATGATAAATGCTGTAATTACATTTTAGTCCAAAACATAAAAAGGAAGAAATGCGTTGTTCCTAGACTTGTGAGAATATGTTCAACTCTCCACATCTAAACAAAAAGTGTGTGGAGATGTTCACTTTTAAACCATGAGCAACAGACACAAGAGGTTGATGAGTTCTCTGTCTCTGATCAATAAAATAACTTCAATTTGGCCAACTGTAGATATCATTACATATAAATTCTCTCTCATAGAATATTCAAGATCTTCCTTTTCTTCTTCACAATTTTTTGTAGCAAGTATTCTAGTAACTGTAAAAAAAATCTCAAGAGACACAAAACATGCCACTCAAAATTTTCAGACTTTTAGATGATACAAAAATTGATGGAGAAACAGAGTATATTTGATGGTACCATCAAGATAAGATTATATAAAGCTTTCTATAGAGGAGTTTATGCAAGTTCTCCATAGAGATCAATAGTGGATGTGAGACGTATGCAAATGTGTGTTGAGAAGTGAGAGGAGAGGAGAGGAGAAGAGAGAGGAGAGGAGAGGAGAGGAGAGGAGAGGAGAGGAGAGGAGAGGAGAGGTTGGTAAGTCTGACACTGTGGGATAGTTCAACAATGTGGAGATACTGAGTGAAGGTGATGCTGTAAGTTAATTATGGAGGCCATTGCAGACAAAATTACTTCTTCCTGAGAGAAATTCCATCTCTGTCCTATTAAGACCTTCAAATAATTAGGTGTGGGGGGTAATTTACTTTACTCAAAGTCCACTGGTTTAAATGATAACCTCATTAGAAAACATAAAGCTAAAAACATTTCAGAATGTGAATAATAATATTTGATCAACTGTCAACTGTCAAATTAACACATCAAGGCCTCAATATATTTTTTTTAAAAAATTAAATATAGGCAACTCACTAGCTAAGAAAATTGTGTGCTTCTCTCTCAACTGATCATCCCTTTCTGGAAGCTGAATTAAAATCTTCACAAAATAGTCTTAGAAGGACCTAGAAATACTGGACAATAATCAGATAAGTAAAGTAAGTGGTTTCAATGGTAAAGGGACTTAAGCCATAATAGCACACCAGAATTGAGGAAGCCCCAGTGCAATATGACTTTTTTTTAAGTAGAGAGTCATGAGACATAGTAGAGTCATCTTCAGTCAATTAGAGAATGCTCAAATAGTCTAAATATCCAGTGACAAATGGTGAAACCAATTCCAGAAACTAGATGCTCAAAAAGACTGAGTGCTGCCTCAGAGAAGGAAATATATTGAACAGACAGAGTCAAGAAAACCTGTACAACAGGCTTTTTAAAAGCAGAGTCTATGTCTGCTGCCCCATGGCCAGACTTGGAATAATGGATGGATACTTGGTGGAAATGTCCTAAGGGAGATCAATGATTTCCCAAAAATATTTATCAAGAATTGTTCCAACTTTTGATTCCACGTTTGCTTTCTAAAAGAGATTTTGATAGGGGACATGGTCTACACTGATGCTTCATATAAAATGGACACCAGGAATAGTGTTTTGCTAAGATAGAAGCTAATTGTAAGATTTGTTCGACTTGCCACAAAAAGAAAGATGAGTTCTTCTTACATCAGCATTTTCAGTGTAAATCATCCAAGTCAGTAAATGTGGAGCAAAGTTCTAAAGTATTCCTTTTCTAAAGGGGTCCCTCAAATCTTTTAATTAACATGTATTTTTCTCCCATACCACCTGCCTAAAATTATTTTAATAGGTTTTTCTGAAAAGTATAGTATATATTTGGCTGCTTGTAGCTGAATCTCAAAAATAATGAGAAATCAGTATGTCCTTTGTTATCTTTTGGGTTCCCAATAATGTGCTTTTTTCCTTCTATGAGTTTTCTTCAAGAATATCTATAAACACAAGCAGATGCAGATGAAAATATATGTAGAGGGAGACAATGGGATGGGGTACAACCATTAACAATTCAGATACCAAGAGGGACTTCAAAATCCATCATTACTGGAGTATAGGACATGGAGAATGAATATTAAACATGAACCTAAACACAGGGAAAATAAAATTGAGCCCAGGTAGACCACAACGGTTTGAGAATTTAAAAAAAAATCGCTTCCTTTATCTTTATTGAGTAATTAATGGGTCACATTTATGCCCAGGGATTTGTAGAGAAAATAATATACATTGGGATGCCAACTTCAAACAACTAGGAAGGGGCAAAGGAGATGGATAAGCTCTGCCTTCTATCAACAGAATGGTTCCAGTTTATCTAACTGGATATCATTACCTACAGAATCTCTGCCATGGTGAATCCAAGATCTTCCCTTCTTTCTCCACAAGGATTCTAGTAACTACAGTAAGTTTCAACAGATCCAAAGTATGCCAGATAAGTGTCCCTTTGTCTATAGCCTGTCCCATCCTGAGCATCATTATCACAATAATCGTCAGTTATTATCTATCACATTGCAACATTTAATATGCATGTCTCTTTGTTCTTCACAAGGTTGTAACTTCTTTCAAAAAACTGTCCAACCTCTTTCACCTTGAATTCATTTAAACAAATCAAGATACATAGCATGTGTCCAAATTTTCCATTTTAAATTAATAAGGAAATACATAGACTCATATATATGAGTGTATAAAATCTTAGATTGCAAGATCATCTTGCTTATCTTTTCACCAACTATATCCATGAGACATACCTTCAAACTCTTGGGGCTTTGTTACATTGCTAACTTGAAGAAAAGTAGCCTTTACCTAAGAGAAAATACATTTAGAAGGAAAAAGTGGCTGAATCACTGAGCTGGAAAAAAGAGTCACTTCCTCATGGTGCTTAGAACCCAGACTCTTGTAAGTAATATCTGCACCTTGTTGTAACTCTACACATCTGAGCACATGCTAAGCATCTCTGATCATGCTAAAGCCATGTGACAGGCCACTTTCTCAATCTCAGGTGCAGATGTCTCCCAACATTGGACTAAGTATAAACATGTTACTACTCTACATCTCAGAACAATGTGGTTAACGTTGATGGAAACAGTGAATGTTCAACCCTAGAGCCATGTCCACTCCTAGGAGAATTATTGGAACAAAGGAAAAAAATAGCCCAGGAGCCTTTTAAGCGTCCTTATTTTTCTCTGTCACATCATTAAAGGTTCAATGAATCTCCAATTAAGTCTCCCTGGCTGCTGTCACCAATTTGATTGATAGATGTCCTTGGCTCACCCTCCACAGGACATGCCAGTGCAACAGGCCCCCACCTGCCACCATCAATTATCGCCCTCTTGTCATCAGTGCCCTCGCTTGTCAATTTATTTGCCACAAATCCAGTGAAACCCTCTAATCAGGGAGAAAAAAGAAAAAGCCATTCTTCCCTACTTTTAGTGGTGAAATGAAAAAAAAAAGCATTTTAACAAACCACATACAATTTCATCTATCAGAACAATTTGCCTTAGGTTTTTTTTTTTTCTTTCTCCTACCATTCAACAAACCGGGTATCACGAGGTCTAATTCATACATGCATACATTTAATTAATTAAAAGGAAAATAGGGACTTGTATACACACAGACACACACACACACACACACAGACACACACACACACACACACACACATACAGACACATACAATATCTGAGATTTCTACAAACCAAGAATTTTGCCATGGTGGAAACAAGGATAAAATCTTCAATTTCAATGGAAAATTAATACTAAGTAGCACCAATTAGAACTGTTTTTAGAAAGCTAAGGCATTCGTTGGTGCTTATTGTTGGCAAACCTGGTAAGCATGCTTAGTTTAATTTGGTTTCTGCATAATTATTTAACATTTAAACAGGGGCTGACTGTGGTGCTTACTGATTACCTATCTAGGACACTGAAACCTTCAGTCTATTGACAAAAAACTAGTTTCCCCAGAGTGCTGATATCCACTCCTGTCATTGACCATGAGCCATTCTGCACAAATTCGAGGGAGGGAGGCTCAGGTGCACCCAACAGGACCTTAAGGAACAGACTGATTCCATACAGAGACCTGTTAAGTAATGACCTTTGCCCTTGTAGCCAAGTGACAACAAAATAATGCCAACTCTTATGCATCTCATGTCTAGGAGAGGTGATTTGTTTCTCTGAAAACAGCTCAGAAAGCTTTGGTGGTTTTTATTTTGCGGTTTCATTTTGTTTCCCTTTCCTTTTTCCACTTAGACACAAGGGAGAGTAAGGGAAAAGAAAGGAGAGGACATTCCATGGGATTAGGAAATGTATCTTCTTATGTACCTGGAGGTACCAGGGAGCCCTGCCTTGGGAATGAATGATTGTCTCCTGAATCTATCTATTTTGCCAGTTAGGGAATGTGCTCCTTACTGCATCTAAATACTCATTCTGAAATGATGAATTTTGTCTAAGAAGGTATGTGATGAGCAGAGGAAGAAAGAGGATTACCCTTGTCATCTCCTGCTGTGACCAAGTCACAGAAGACACTCAGGCACCTGTAATGTCAACATATTTGGGTCCTAGTGCTAACTGCCCACACGAGCAAGTAGTTGTTAAGCTAGTGTTGAGAGAACACTAGTCTGTCATTGGATTAATACTATACTTTGCAGTATGAATGCATCAATACCTACAAGGTTATCTCTTCCCTAAGGAGTGACAATAGCTAATTAAATGAGTCATTGAGTTTTTCACTTTTGTTTTCAATTAACGTTTTCCCTATTAATGACAAAACTGGTGACTTTCCAACATTTTAAAGCATTTTCATCTTAATAGCTACTTTTAATGTATACTACCTTTAAGAAAAGGGATGTAGTACAATTACCTAGAAGGGAAACCAAATTGTGAAGTTCCTTAAATATTTATTGCTGAATTTATCACAGTAGCCAATATTCCAATGCTACTTGTAAAGTTATGAAATTAGGTCAGGAACAGATGACCATAACGCCCTTAGTGATTACAGGCCTGACCCATAATGCTCATATTTCATTCCTCTTATAAGAGTCTCTGGTGCAACAAAGGTAAATGGATCAGTGCTTCAATCGAAGCCTAATCTGGGGAATTTAGCTGCACACTCACCAATAATGGAACTGCTCAGTTCACGCAATCTCAGAAGTCAAGAAATGGAATAAAATTTCCATATTAGAACACATTTAGTTTCCACTCATATATTCCAAGGAAATGAGTTTCCAGTTCTTATTTAAATAATTCTAAGGGTTTTCTTTTTCAACCTTTCTGGGGGTACTCCCTGGTATTTATTTGAATGATTCTTTGTTTTGAATAGTAATAGTGATACATATCTTTGATGATAACTACACCATATTACCTATTTTTATTGTACATTAAATATTAAAAGCTTTTTGCCTTTCAATCTTTTTTCTCTAAGTTTTCTGCTTGTGACATCAAAACAAAAAACATTATTAATAAAAATCACAATAATAATAATAATAATAATAATAATAATAAAGTTGTGTAAACTACTATAGCTATCAATAGCTATCAGCTATTGGTATCATTGTGTGCTTAGTCCCTTCAAATAGAAACATTCACTCACTCCCGAAGATGAGAGGGCCTCATAAGACTCAGAAACCAAATAAAACTTCCAAAGATCAGAAAATGCCTAAGAATCACACAGCCCCTCCCCAAGACTATATAAGCAGTGAAGATTTCTGGGGAGAGGAGAGGCTCAGGCCAGCAGATCTGCCTAGATGCTGGGTGGGGAGTTTCCAGGCTGGAGCTTTCCTGTGTCAACACCAAGGCAGGGTGGGGGTTTGGGGAGGGGGAAGTGTGGTGAAGCAGCTGCCTTGAAGCCACCTTCACATAAGTAACCCTTCACCTGTGGCTCTGAAAGCAACACCAAGAACTGACTTTCCTGGAGCTAGGTTTGTGTGGAATCATTTCTTAGGTATGTTATTAAATTACTATTGGAGTAAATAAAAATTTTTTCATATCACCCAGAAAAAGTGATGTAGCCAACATAAATGCAGTGATTCCATCCTTTCTCTTCCCTTAACAAGTTTACAATCACAAAGATGCTCTTACTAAGAGAGAGAGCACTTTTTCAAAATTCATAAAAAAATTAATAAATAACCACGTAAACGACTGTTGGGACTCTATTGAACCATTGTCAAATCTGCTCAAATACTTTTCTATTTTACCCAATGACTGTAGCATCCCATCTTAGCAATCCACATAAGAAGCATCTTAACATTCAAGGGCTAGCTTGGTGCCTTTCTGTTACTGAAAATATCATCTATTCTTGCAAATATACTTCATAAATGTTTTAGTTACAAAGAGAAATCCTCAAGTCTTGTGTAGACAAGCAGTATTGGACCTATATTTAAGCTACTCTTTTCTAAGGACTAATAACATATTAATCACTCAGACATCTGTTAAACACATATTCTAATCAGTAGATGGGGAATAGCATGAGAAGTTTTGCATTGCTAACAAGCTCCCATGTTATAATCATGCCGCAGTCCATGGAGACACTTTCAGATGTGACCTGCTGGAATGGAACAATATAGTTTTTCACTGTTTTGCAAGTAGCTCAGCAACCCCTCCTGATGGGATTGTTTCCTGACTTTCTAGAAATACCTAATCTAACATTGAAAGTACACACCTTATGTTTCTTTTTTAATTATAAACAAAAATAGCAAATATATTTTTAATGGAGCATGAAACCAAATTGTAAACATGCTTAAATATTTATTGCTGAAAATGCATAGTAGCCAATATTTGAATCTAGTTATTAAATCATAAAATTAGGTCAAGGATGGATGATCACGGAATTGTTTGGGCTTAGTAATTATGGACTTGTAAAATACACTAAAATTCCTCACATGTGTTGAATATTAGTTGCTAAGTCTAAACTAAACACTAAGAAAAGTGGCAAGTAGATAATAGCAGCTAAGTATCTCCTGGAAAACTAAATTTATCTTTTCTTTCTGTTCTCTTTAATAATGTCTTTCAAATATCACTATACACAGTAATATGCAGACTTTGTTAAATGGGGAATGACAAAGCCCAAATCCTAATATAGATTCTAGAGGGACAAGAGCATATCTGAGAACCTTAATTCTAACAAATTTTTCTGATGACTGTTGCACAGTTAATGAGCAGACTGAGAAACACTACTACACAGTCATAAAACACTCTGAGACTGCCTGGGAGTGACAACATGTTTGCTTTTAATTTGAGAACTCCAGAGACCAAGACAATTGCCTACCTGTGAGTTCAAGGCCAGTCTGGTCTTCATAGAGAGTTCTAGGCCAGGCAGGGCCACATAGTGAGATGCTGTTAAGAAAGAAAAGAAGGAAGGGAGGGAGGGAGGGAGGGAGGGAGGGA
>CABHPQ010140929.1:845-17757 GCA_902168405.1 Peromyscus aztecus | reverse complement strand
TTTTTTCTTTTTACATTCACAGAGTATCTGAAGAACAATGATTTATAATCAGTTGGGAGAGGAAAATTGAAATAAGTTTGTTAAGAGGACTTTCA
Source organism: Peromyscus aztecus (assembly GCA_902168405.1). Taxonomy (NCBI): domain Eukaryota; kingdom Metazoa; phylum Chordata; class Mammalia; order Rodentia; family Cricetidae; genus Peromyscus; species Peromyscus aztecus. The sequence goes on along the minus strand of CABHPQ010140929.1, from coordinate 17,662 downwards.
GACAGATTAATGTGCTATGATCTTTGAGAATCTATTTTCTACTGGAAAGAAATCATCTGCATCTTTAATGGGTCAAAATCATTTGTTCAGTCCTCTGTAAACTAATATCAACCTTTACAATCCAGTCTCTAATTAAGAGTAAGGAAGATTTCAAACTTTCTGAGAGTGATAGATACATTCATTTTCCTGTGTCAAGAGTTTCAAGGCAATTTATAAGATTTTACATTAAATATGTACATTTATTGTATACCAGTTATACTACAATAAAGTTGTTAAAAGAAAGAAAATTGTAAGTCTTGGGATGAACACATACCTGTAATCCCAGCACTTGGAAAGCTGAGACAGGAAGACCTTGAGTTCCAGGGCAGCCTGGGCTACATGGTGAGCTTTGACTCACAATGAAATAGAAAGTCAAAGAAAAGCATAAACCCTTAGAAAATGAGGTAATCTTTGCATAAGTCTTAAGGTATAAATGCTCCAGTGCAATGAAAAAAATGTTCTTCTGTTTTGTATATCTAAATCTTAGATAATGTTTTTAACATTAGTCTAAGTAAGCAAACAGGCTCTTTGGAGTCAGAGCCCAACTCTGCCACTTACTACCTCTGTGATCCAGAACTACGAATTTAACCTCTCTCAGTCTTGATTCCCTACATATAAAATGTGCATAAGAAAGGCATTGGTCTGATTCTCATTTAAACTAAAAAGACTAATGAGAAATAATGGCCTGCTGTTCTCCAGCATTTTCTACTTAAAGTCTTTAAGTGACATAGGATTCCTCTCCCCAAAGCATGCGGACAACCCAGAGATTAGCTTTAGTTAGGAAAAGAGAAAAACCTGGAAGTTTGCTCACTGGCATTTGCTAAATCAGAAGTCCAAGGGGCCCTTTTGACCAGCGTGATAACCCTGACCCCCAACCTTCCAGCTTTTCAAAAGCCTGATTGTTTTCACAGACACAGGAGAGGAGGAAAGGTCTTTAAAGGCAGATTGCTAAAAGGTCTGTAACCTGCTGCCCTTGCCACACCCTTAGTTCATGCCACACCTCTTGTACTTATTCTTCACAAGAGCAAAGACTGTGATCAAAACAAAGACTGCATGGGGAAAGTGAGTGTGTCAGAGTAAGATCACAGTGTAGGTACATACATCTTCTCCGGGGCCCTCCACCTGCTCAGAGCTATAGTATATGACTTCTCTGAGGACACATGGAGTTGTTGGGAGCATTACAATGTGTTATCACAATCAAGGATCCAAACAGTGTTTCTAAGCCCCCGGTGCTCATTCCTCTTCTTAACAGGGCCTTTGACAGCTGACCATGAGATCTGTATGTGATGGAGACACCCCTGAGTACCAGCAACCATTCCAACACAGACCATGCGTGTCTGAGAACAGTAATGCAAGTTAGCTGGCAGCGATATATGCAGTATAATGGCATAAAAACAGTCTGTTCTATACGTCATGTGTACTCTGGCTCTAGGGAAAAGGTCTTGGTGCCTGCAGAGAGGTTAGTCAGGCAGTTTTCAGGGTGACCTGGCCAGGCCTTCCATTCTGAAGCCTGGCAAAGATCCCTACACAGGATGTGCCATCATGTTCCCACAGAGCCCACAGATGGCTTGAACCTGTTTTTAAGATGGCTCCTCCCTACAGCCTGAGCTGTAAGCGTCCCTGGAAAGTTCCTATTCCAAGCATTGTAGGTCCCTCATGAGTTACCCTTGGATCCCCTGTCGGCCTTCCTTCATGGCTTCTGTATGTTTTGCTGCTGGAGATAACCTGAGACTTTCTCCACACAGGAAGCTGCTTCATCCAGCGGGCAGAAATGCCTGATTTGTGTGCCCTCCCACCAAATGGCTCTAGTTAGTGACTGACATGGAAATAGGGAAGCGCAGCTCCCCCATCTACTGAAGGATGTGCTCTAAGTGTGTGTAAGACCTCACAGGTCCTGGCAGGTTAAGACAGGTGCAGGGAATTCACGTTGCTTGACCTCTTTCTTTCTCTGACCTTCCTTCCTCACTTGCTTTCCTGGTCTGCCCTGAGAGAACCCTTTCAGGAAGTTGTTTGCACACAGACTCTTGGCTAAAGGTTGGCTGCTGGGGGAGGCCTACCATCTCTCACACTCCCAGAGGAGAAGTTCCTCTCTGTAGATAGCTTGCTGAGAACTGAAGGAGGGGCTCATATTTTAAAGTTCTAGACAGATGGGCCATGGTCTAATCAATTTGCCTGTTCTAAGTCATTTGTTCATGAACACTTTGGGGACTAAGAGACAGAACAGCTCTGGGACATAGAGTACATTAAAAAGGCGATTGTTCGGAATTCTCCAAGAAAACATCTGGTACCACAAGACAAAAACGCTACAGTCAGACCTGGCTCACCTCAGGTCTAAGAGGAGCTTTGTCATGTGCTGGGAAGTGCCCCAGCTCCGGGCACTGCTTCAACATGGGTGCAGCGTTTTCTGTGCCTCAGAGACCTCAGGGAGAACTGCCTGGCTTCCACCTCCAGTTCAGCCGGCACAAGAAGCCTAAAGCTTCAGATGGCTCCTTCATTTGAAGTAAAAGGACCAATCAGACTTAATGGCCTCCTAAGCATAAGCATCTGTGACCCAATGACCTTGAAACATAAGAGATCCCTCCCTGAAGGTATGAAGGCAGCTCAGGGGCTAGCTTTAGGAAAAAGAGGGCAACCTAAAAGCTTGCCTGTTGTTGTTTGCTAAATCACAAGTGCAAGGGGGTCCTGGGTGAGTTAATGGCCATAATCCACAACCAGTCAGGTTTCCCAAAGCCTCCTTGGTTTTACAGACACAGGTTGGGGAAAGCACTTGGAAGTTAGATTGACCTATCAAGTGATGCTTGTTTACCTGGCCACACCCTCAACTCTTCCATTCTCCATTATGCCTGTATCCTTCAAAAGAACAGGGATGTGGGGTGGGGCTTGCCCAGAGCCCACCGTTTGTAAGGCTTGGTCTCTGGCCATAGGAGAAGCACAGTGAAAGGTTCTCAGAAGCAAAGCAAAACCAAGAGTGATGATGGATGATGCTAGAGAAGAATAACTTATTATTATTATTATTATTATTATTATTATTATTATTATTTGTTTTTCATGACAGCATTTCTCTGTGTAGTTCTGGCTGTCCTGGAACTCATCTACAGGCCAGGCGGCCTTGAGCTCCCCTGTCTCTGCCTCCCAGGTGCTGTGATTAAAGCACAAACCACCACACCCAGCTTACTTATTTTAAGCAATGATTTAGTAAATCTACCTTTCCTGAATTGTATCACATGACTCACGTGGGTTAGAAGGGAAAGGTTTGAGTCCTACACTCGTTGAAATTTTTTTTTCTGTTTTCTGGAATGAAATTAAAAAGGCTCACCTCCTTTTCTATGTACTATGGTCTTGACAATTTTGGATGTGTGTGTGTGTGTGTGTGTGTGTGTGTGTGTGTGTGTGTGTGTGTGGTGTTCAAAGCTCAGAACAGGACATGTGAAGTGGCTCAGTGAGTGAAGATTCTTGTTGTCAAGCCTGTTGACCTGAGTTCAGCCCTGGAACCCATAAGGTAAACGAAGAAAACTGACCCCTGCAAATTGTCCTTTGACCTACACACATGCTCCCACACACAGACACAGACACACCAAATACATTTTTAAAAAAATATTTCAAGCACAGAATAATGAGATTATATGGTTTTTTAATTTTATAAAAATTAAATAGATATCTAGCAACAATACATAACAATAGGTCCAACCAAATCCAGAATAAGTAACAATTGTTTTGGAGTTTCCTTTCCGTGCAGCAAATGCTGGGGTGTAAACAATGTCATGGAGACGATGCAAAGTGGAGCAGATGGATTGAGGCAGGCTGTCAAGCCACAAGCTGCTTGTGGGCAGATTAAAGGCTTCTCAGGGAGGATGAGCTTTGGGTTGTTTTCAACACCCAAGTGCTCTATAAATGAGTCTGAGTTAAAGCTAGAAGCGGGTGTTTCTAAGAAGCAGTCATTGTTACCATCTAGACGGGAAGGTAACCTGATATTTTTAGTTGAAGCTTTGCTGAGCAAATCTTGGTCTATTCAAAGTGCAAAGTCCAGTTTCTTAACTAACGTGCTCTGTTTTATTTGTGCTTATAAGAAGGGGAGGTCTTATTGACAAGGCACTGTCAGAAAAATAGCAAAGCAGACTTTGGACTTTTTCCATTTATACAGAAAGATACATTTTTCAGGATTAGAAAAGTTGAACTAAAAGCACACTGGAACAGGGGAACCACAGAAAACAAAAAGTTTTTAATTATTCTTGTGATATGAAAGGTTTTAAAAATCAAATGTAAAGAAATCGCAAGTTTAAAGAGTGCACAGATAAGGCTCCATGAAAATCAATGTTGGCGATAGTTTTTAAACACTCATTTTCCTTGTCCTGTGAGTCCACTCTAATGGGTAAGGGAATAGTAGAAGATGTGCTGAAGTTTCTGTGTTTATATACTTGTGGCAGTCTAGTTTATCATTACGAGAAAGAAAAGGGAGACAGACAGACAGACAGGCAGATGGACAAAATACTAAATACCCAGTAACTGAAGATTAATCAAGTATATCATTTATGTGATGGGACACAGTCAGGCTTTAAAGTGGCAGTTGATCAATATTTAATGCCAAATCTCATAATAGGATTGGTAATTTAAGAAAAACTTGGTAATACGTGTTAGTTTGGTCCCAATTTTAAAATTAATTTATGCCCCCACCCTGACCCTGCCACCTCCCACCCCCACACAGAGCTGTATATTGTGGCTTCCTGGTGAACTTTCATATAAACTGCTTCCTAGGACCCTTTCTCTGAGATTCTTATTGAATTGGCCTGGAGTGCAAGCTGGCAGTGGACCTTTATTAAAGCTCCTCAGGAAATTTTTATTTGCCTTCTTGGGTTTGAGAACCTTAAATACAACATTTAAAAAATACTCTTCTCACATAGTATATTCAGAGACATCACAGATAGCCATTAAGTTTTTCAAAACAAACAAGTCACTTGGCAGCTAAGGTCCAATTTAACCATACATTGCTCAAGATAAAACTGGCTTGCTCGTATCTTTAAGAAAAATTATTTAAAACCTTAGAACTAAAGCCAAATAACAGAAGCATGTCTATATATCCTTCCATTTGTCATACTGATGCAATATTGAATGGACTCACTGATTACTTAATTCCACTTCTTTAGTTTACTATACAGATAAGGAATAAATTTTAATCATTGCCATGCTCTATGAAACTCATGTTTGTTGATGTGGAATTAGTGTGTGATGAAAGTGTTTGCAGTGTGTTTCCAGTGAACCAAAGAACTACAGAGCCGTCACCTCACTGCCCTACAAGATACTGCCCGAGTCCGTGTCTGTGCTGGGAATCTTATCCCAGCATTATATACAAGTCATCTTTAAACTGGCTCTGCCATCTTGTTGATTTTCCTTACTAGATAGATAGATTAATCTTTGACATGATCCTTCTGTATTTCCTGAGAGTCGTGTATTAAACTTCTGAACCTAATGCCTTTGAAACTATCCAAGGTTAAATGTGGATTTGGAGATAGAACGTAAACAGTTCACCCTGACTAGAGATTCTGGGAAAATCATCTCACACAGAAAGCTTCCTGTCTTTGAAGGAAATATTCTTTGTGTGACTTACAGAAATGTTCTAGCCTTTGCCCACAAGGTCTAATCTAAAGTGCTTTTTAAACCCTCTCCATGTGAAGAACAGCGAATGACAAACTGCATTAACTGTAGAAGTCAAATTTGCACACTGAAGCAGTTGCAATCACACCAGTGGCTTAAGCGAATGGAGATTGGGGTAAATCTAATTTGATAAATTGGTCTTCTGTCCCCCATTGACTCACACAATCACTTCAGGGGCACTTTATCATCATTTGGAGCCCTTCTGCCGTTAGCAGAGACTCCAGACTCTATGGCTGGGGCTCCTTTTATGTTCCCACTCTTTGTGTCAAACACTTAATGGTCTGAAAAAAAAAATGAGAATGTAAGCTAGGAATGCTGCTTTTGAAACTCTGTGGTGAATTCACTTCCAGAGCCAATAACTTTCCAGTGAGTCTCTTACCTTAACTGTAACAGTGGGGTGGAGTGCAGGGGCTCTGTATGGAAGGAGCTTGTGTACAGACGTCTTCATTTCAAGAAGAGACATAGCAGGGACATTATTGCAAAGTCAAAAAAAAAGTGGGGGGCCTTTTCACCAAAGGTAAAAGGTATAAATTGCCGTTATTGACTGAAATGATTTGTTTGAAAAATATCAATTAGGGTGCCAGTCACCAGCCCCGGAATTTGCCAGCCCTGAAAAGAAAGTAAGTCGAAAGAATTCAGTGCCTCAAGCTCTAGTCTCTGTGTAGTTTTGTGAGAGAACTTGATATCAAAGAACCGAATGGAAGCATTTGTGCCAGCTAGTAGGTGGCTACAAAGAGCCCTGCACTTATGAAGGGATGTGGGTTTGAGGCATCAGCATCATGTGTGATGTCTTGACTTTCTTCATAGAGCCAAAATGTCCAGGTTGGAAGGGAATGTAGATACAGTATCACATACCATCCCATAAATAAATTGGGTCCACTAAAATTGGCCAGTCTTTTCCTTGTATACTTCCAGGAATAAGGGACTCACTTCTTCCAAGTTCTCCAACCCACAGTTACAGGTGACTTAGGAAGGTCTTCATCTGGCCAAATGATATTGCGTCTTCCCAGTGCTGATGATTTTGTCCTTGGACCGTATTGCAAATTGTCTTTTGCCGGTTGGGTAATATTCTGTAATTATTATAGTAGATGTAGCTAAAGTAGGCAAGGTTATGGTCTCCTCCTTCATGACTTTGAAACCAGATATGATTTGATCAAGAGAAGAAACCTCTGTGTAGACTCTCCTTTTTATTTAAATATTTATTAGATAGCAGATACAATCACAGTGTAAAACCCAAGGAAATCGTACCATGTTAGCTAGATTTCTGTTCCTGTAACAAACCCCAGAGACAATCAACTTATAAAAAGAGAAGGTGGATTTTGGCTTACTGTTTTGCAAGTTCCATTGCAAGATGCCTCAGCCCCTTCCCTTCAGGACCAGTGGCGGAAAGCCCATCGTGACAAGATCAGATTAGCAGTAGTAAAGGCACTGAACACATCACCCTCAGTCATCCTTTTCTGTCACATCAGTCAGAGCAGACAAGTCCCTTCCTTCTGATTTCCTTCCATATGCTGTCAACAATGCCTTGAAGTTGGACCCTAGACTGAGCACAGAAAGGTTTATGCTTTGTATGGCCTGTAAATTCAACCAAATTATTCCACCTCTCTGAGCTTCCTTTCTTCCCATGGGGAAGGACTGGCCTATAATCTTCATGTGCTGGCCATTCTGTGATATTCTGCATGTGGAATCTTCAAATCCAAGTAAGTAAGTCCATATTTACCATATTTCTTAGCATGGCTAGAATGAAAATTTTCTTCTTTCCCAGTATGTCCTGATAAAATCATTTATTGATATCTTTAAGTGCCTGAAATATGTAATAAAATACAGCTCATAAATAAATGCATGTTGTCCCTAGATGGAGTTCAACGGAAGCACTCTGCTAGACAAAGATTGATGTGCAAGTGATATATTAAGGAAGTATTCTGGGAATACAGTGGGAGAAAGGAACAGGTGATGGACAGAAGCCAAACAAAGGAGTCATTGATGCAGCTGGGGTTCCAGCCTTAGTGCAGGCTTCAGGAATCTCTGGAATGCATGTTGCACCTTGCAGTTTTAAGGCTGGGCTTTGTATTATGTATTCCTCCCCAGTTGCAGGCCTGGAAGATTAAAAGGCACCAGCACTTGCAGTTCTCAGTGAATGGGATGAAACAGCCCTGGAGAGTGTTTATAAAAAGGGTCACAGGTGTAGGCAGATTGGGGAGGGGGAAGGAGGGAGGCAGCCACAAAGACCCAGTAGGGGAGCTGAACACTTCCATAGCTGAAACCAAAAGCTGTTCCTGAGCCTGAGAACATGGAACTTCTTGCTAACTGTTGGCTCGGTCATATGGCCCCAGAAATGATTTTCATTTGAAAGACCATGGGGCTCCTTTCTGTTCCATCTTGGGTGTGCTTCGTTCATGGCTCTGGAATGGAATCCTTTTATTTAAGGCTTAGCAAGACTTGTGTTTTTAATATTTTATTATTTATTATTTATTTATTTTGTAGCAACATTGTAGCCCTTGTCCCAAGATCCAACCTAATATTTAAAAAAGGAGTATTTTCATTGGCCCTTCACAGGCAAGGCAGAGGAAAGATATTTGGACCACAATACTTCATGCTAGAGCTCTCAAAGCTATCCCTAAGAGGCAGTGATTTGTCTCTAGCTGCATGCTGGATGTGGCTGTCCTCATGTAATACTCAGTGAGCAAACAGTAGCTCAGTGAATGAACTGTGGTGTGCTTAAGCTATGATCAGGATAAGTGAGACAGGGTTCAGTTCTGTCTGCCCCTTTCTCCTAGTCAAATTAGTCTGCCATGCTTTGACTTGCAAGTAAACAATTGGGAACCACTGCAGAATACAAATTATAGCACTAAATACTCACTTAGCCAGATTTGCAAAATAGACAAAGAAACATTGGCATTTTTGAAAAGGAGACATTTAGTCATCATCAGTACTAGTTGTGGCTGACTGCCCTGTTGCAATTAAGGAATCCCAATGCTGGTTGCATTTAAATGTAGGGCCACCCATACTCAGCACCCTTACAGAACAAACCCAAACCAAAGCTACCTATCAGCTATACCCATGACAGGGCTCATGCGAGAGGCAGACTTCCCTTTTCAGAAGAAAGGAGATCAGAACTGTGTTTAGATCAGGTATATGGATAGAATCCAAATCAGGAATGGCATGTAGTAGCATAGTCTGGGAAATAACCAAGCCAGACTTGAATAGGAAGTAGGTTTCTGAGGATGCTCAGTGCTTTGGAGAGTCTTGAGGGAAAGGGGACATTTTGTGAGCTGGTTGAAGTACCTGTCACATGTGTTCATGGTACCAAATTGAAAAAAAAAGTTGAAAAATAAGAGGCCACCACCTCAGGTCATGTGTAACAACATGCTGGAGAACCACAGGCTTCCTAGATAAATTTATCTCAGGGCTACCAGAATGTCCCATTGGATGCTTACAGTTACTTTCAGCTACACACAGATGCTGTCATTCGCAGGTGATGGTGATGGGAGAAGTGAATAAGAAGAACTTATTGTTGTTGAAAATGCAGATTCTAGCCCCATCTCCAAATATTGATTTCACTATTTAGTCTAACTGGAAATGTACAATTCAACAAGTTACTGAAAAAGGTTTTAAGGACAGGAGCTCTCAGACCATGCTACTAAAGGTCCTGTTGTGAGCAGTTGTGACCTATCCTTTAATCAGATCATGCACATAAAATAGATGCATAATGGTTAATAACTTACTCATGAGCCATGTATTCATCATATATGAGATACAGTCCTTTGATTTAACTAAGAAATGGATTGATACCAGCAGGACCCACTAGGAAAAAGAAAATTGAATTTCATTCATAAGAATGTTCAAAATCTATTCACAGAAACACAAATCGAGCCACACATTAAAAATTTTAAATCTTAGTTACAGCAGATTTAAGAAATGACCATTTTCTTTTATATGTATTTATTTATTTTTATTTTTGAGAAAAGGTCTCACTATGTAGCCTTGATAACCTACAACTCATTATGTAGCCTAGGCTGGCCTGGAACTCAGAAAGATCCACCTGCCTCTGCTTCCTGAGTTTGGGGATTAAAGGTGTGCACCACCATACTCAAGAGAAATGACCATTGAACATGCAATTGGCTTGGCTTTGTGCTGCAAGGATACTGACTGAGGGTGACCTTACATTTAAATGTAACCAGCATTGACATGTAAACGGAGAGTTGCCATTTGCTATTTGTCAAAAGTACTCTTTGCTCTGATTTTTGCTTTAGAATTAAAACATAAACCTCATTTAACCATTTTCACATGACTAAAAAGACAATCACCAGACCACCCCTTGTCTCCAACATTAGAACGCACAGTGCTTTTGCCCTCTATTTTTTTGTGGAAATGGACAGTACCAGGTGTGCTTCTTATTATCCATCTTTCCCTAGCTCTCCCAACGAAAGTTTTTCTTGTGGAAATTGGGCAGTTTGGCCCCTCTCAAAGGGCAGGGTGCAACTGGGGACCCTAAGAATCCTTTCCTGTAGACTTTTCAGTCCACTTGAAGCAAATGATGCTAGAAGTCTAGGGGCTATGAAAGTTGGGCAGCTCAAAAGAAGAGTGGTCTGATTTAGTCATTACACATTCCCCAATATGTCAGTGAAAGTAAAAACAAAATAGTATTCAGGCTTTAGTCAAAAGGAAAAATATCCATACAACTTGCTCTGAGAATAAACATTCTTTGAGAGTATTCATATTAAAAATGATCCATACTCTTGACTACATCTCAGCTGAGGGCCAGTCTTTCCTTCGAAGCCACAGTGTGTTGGTCATACATGCATCATCATAAGGTTTGGGTGAGGTTTAAATAGATACAAGTGAAAGAGTAAGCCTCTGTGAGTGTTGGCATGATTAAGGTTCCTTTGTTCTTCCTTCTGCTTTCTATTCATAAACTTACTGATTTTAAAAATGTAGCATCCTTGCAAACAAGAGGTCCTTCATTCAAGTGGCTAGCAGTGGGAGACATCAAATATATGTTTTAGCTCTCTGTGGTGTTCAGATAGTAGACATTGATTTATATAAATTTGTTGACTTGTCTTATTAATTAAAAGAGGAGACAGAGAAAGAAACCACTTGCTAGCTCCTTACCCTGTCTGCAAGATGCTCTTGCCCCATGGTGCAATGTTTATAGCATGATAGCCACACCCCTGTTCACTTATAAATCAAGCCACAGACTCCAATATTCACACTCACCTCTTCCTCCCTGACCCAGGATCTCCCAGAATAGACTCAGAGGTGGAAAGCAGTTTTATGCTACTCCACTTAACTAAGTCCTTTAACAGATGAGGAAGCTCTAACACAGAATCTCTTGTGTTAGTGTACTACCACTGTGATAAAGTTCCTGAAACAATCAACTTAGAGAGATTTGTTTTGATATTCAGTTTTGTAGATTTCTGCCCACAATTGGTTGGTCCTGTTGTTTGGGGATATGGTGAAGCAATACCTTATGTTGGGAGCACCTAGAAGAAGAAGCTGTTTACCTCATGGAAGCTAGGAATCAAAAGGAGGGAGGGAGGGAGGAGATCGGGAGAGGGGAGGAGAGGAAGGGAGGAACCAGGGTCCCAGTATTCTCTTTAGGTGCACATTCCCAGTGACCTAATTTCCTTCCTCTAGGCTCTACCTATTTAATGTCCGACCACATTCCAATTGTGCCAAGCTGAAGGCTAAACCTCTAACATACAGGCCTTTGAGGAGCATTCCAGATGCAAACTGTAGCACCCTCCCTCTCTTCTGATGAGTTCCACACATGCTTGTTTGTGGTAACAAATGGAGAACTTGGCAAATTACCCCTCACACCAAAGAATAACTACAGCAGCTTGCTAGTTTTGCCCCATGTACCAAAACAGTGGTAGGCCCTCAGAAGTGTCTGTTTCTGATATAAACAGCCCAGTAGTCCTGCTGAGGTTGGGAGCCTTTGTCTGCAGCTGACCATGGAAATTAGAATCTCTATGAGGTTGTAAGGACACCCCATCACCTCACAATTAATTGCAAGTGTTAAATCTGATTTGCAATCCTAAAACTCTGTAGGCATAGTCAATCAAAGGCAAATTCATTTTTATATTTTATAGTATTGCTCCATGCATCATTCTTATTTTAGAATATGTTCCAAGAAACACCATGGGAAGCTTCATTGAATGGATGATGCATGCAAAATTGAACAGAAAAATAAATACTCTACACAGTGTTCAATTGTAGTAAATATGCAATGCTCTGGAGATATTAGAGCCTGATAATGAACTTTTAAGGATTCCTGGTTTTGTTTGTTTGTATGTTTATTTGCTTGGATCCACAAATTTGTTTATTTATTTTTTTGCAGAACCAGCTAGCAAATATGTTCAGCTTGGTGGGCCCCTAAGGCATAGAAGAAGCCACTGACAGTGAATCTAGGAATAGACAAACATGTGCTCAAATAAAACTTTATTTACAGACCCTGAAATTTAAATATTATAATTTTCATTTCACAATTTTCTCATCTCAAAACAGTTCAACCATTTAAAAATGGAGGCAGGACTTAGCCTAAGTCCCATGCAAAAACAAACAGCAAGATGGTTTTGGTCCAGATGACTGTGAAGGAATGAGAATTCCTGGAAAGAAACTGTCTACACAGGCTGATTAACTGATTAAACTGTAAGGACTATGGAGAAGCTAGAATGTTGTAGGTCCAGAGGCTAATTAAATTTCTCTCAACTCTCTTTATCCCCCTAAAGAGCTATTTCTTGTTCACCTTCCTGTCAGATGTAACATCTTGATAAACAGATAGAAACCTTTGGAATGTATTAACTTAAGGAAACCCTATTCTCCACCGATCAGAGTTAAGGATGCTATCAGATATCATCTGAGGCCTATGGTTGAGATTCCTCCGCCGGAATGTAACCACATCTCTGCTGTTTCCACCAATGGATCTTAGAAATGCCTTGATATATAAAGTTCTTTGTTCCATTACCATTAAAAACTTCCTGAAACTACATCCTCATTGGAACTATGGATCCCACAGAAACCTAAGCCTATGTTCCTGGGCCATGGTCACTCAAATTTAGATCCAGAATCAGCTGTCTCTTATTCCCTTTGAGGTGAGAGCTGTGTTGCTGCAGAATCCTTGATTGGTTTATTCAGACAGTGTCCCATTTGTGTAACTACAAAGCCATTTCTTGACCCTATCTAGTGACACTTACTGATGCTGTAGCAGTAAGTAGGCCAGATGTGGTCTGCAGAGCAGCAGTGTCCACACCTCCTGGGTGTTTGTAGAGACATAAAATCTGGGACTGCTTCTCATACCCAACAAACTGGAATCTCTGCAGTTTCATGACTCAACTATCGTTAAAAAGCTTCCTGTGACGCTGACTCCTGCAGGAGTTACAGAAGTATTGTCTTAAACTTTAAGCTGAAAAGTGCTGATTTGGGAAAGTTAAAGGGACTACCGTGATAATACATTCATTCATCCCAAAATCAATTAACAAGAAGTGATTACCTAGTAAGGGCCAGACTCTGCATTGGTGATTTGAGATCATCAGCAAGGATCTTTAATGACTAGGGGGTGTCTTACATCAGAGCTCAGGGGAAGCCTTTTGAGAGGCAATGTCCCTGTGTCCTCCCTTACTATGTGAGATTTGTTCCTTTGGGCTACAGTTTAGGCAATGAATGTGCAGGAGTAACACTTGTTCCAAGCTACCTGGGTGATTTCATTTCATTATTAACATCCTCTCAGCCACTGAAATGACTTCTAGTTACCGTGATGCCTGTCTCCTAGAATGCAATCATGCATGGGCTTGGGGGTTGGAGGGACAATCTATCAAACAGTATCAGCAAACATCCCAGCAAGTGGCCTGTTGTCTGGCTGTTCTCGGGGTTCTCATCAGGAGGGCTGTCATTGCTCTCTCGGCTTTAAAATGCTGTGTATTTGAGAATCTGTCACTCACCATCCATGCATCCATCCATCTATCCAAGACACAGATAAGCATGCCTTTGAGAGTGAGACAAAGGTATGGGAACTCCTCGTGGGGGGTGAAGGGTAGGGAGAGCATGAAAGCAAGGAATACAAGTGCATCTACCACATGGCTTCTCTGCCAGCCTGCCACCTGCCCATCAGCCGGCCCCTGGCAGGTTGCTGGCAGGCTGGAGCCAGGAGCATACAGCTGTTCTTCTCCTGCTGAGAATAGCAACTTTGAGAGATCACCAAGGTAACACAATAGGCGGGAAGTGTGTGTGTGTGTGTGTGTGTGTGTGTGTGTGTGTGTGTGTGTGCCAGAGAAGAGAGAGAGAGAGAGTAAAAACTTATTCACGACTGAGCCCAGAAGAGTGGGAAATGGCCGTTTACTGTAGGATTGAAAGCATGTGGACCCTGCTTTCTAATACACTGCCCAACTAAGAGCAAAAGCCAGTAGCTTGTTGAAGGAGGAGATGACCCAAGAAAGAGCGAGCAGCACATCACAGAGACAGCCCAGGTCAGGTGCTCCTCTGCTTGTTCTCTGGTGGCAATCCTGAGAGAGTTGCTGCTTGGAGACTAACACCTCCAACCGCGGCTGGTTTCCCTGGTTTCTGCTTCCACCCGCGCTCAGCTCCTCGGCAGCATGCCTGATACCAGCCATTACCAAAGAAAGGAGGGGTAACAGAGCCTAGATTTGTTGTACTCTTAAGAAAGGGTATGAGCATATTTTGCACAAACAGGCTGTCTGAATATTAAGGCCCAGCATTCTTAGCAAGCAACAGTCAGAATTTTCTATAATTGACACACCTATGACATAAAAGCTCAGAAATGAGCTTTATGAAATAAAGCTCAGGAAGGGTGATGGTCTTGCCCATAGCTACCCAGTTTCTAGTCCTTCCTGTTTAAGGTTCCTCAATTAGAAGACTTTCTTTACAGGGCTGACTAATTCAGGGTGCTAATAATATGTACCACTTCCGGGCCCCAGAGGAATTCCATCTTAGCAGCTGAGAAAGTGGTACAACAGTGTCATGTCATATGCATACAGTCATGTAGCTCATGAGATGTGTGTTGTTAACTATGGAATCACGGATGTTTCTGGTCAGGAGCCAGCTTTCTTCTCTTAGAGGATTCAGAGGACCCCGGTTCCTGCTATCCTGTGGCTCAGCCATCCTCTGTTGTCTTGCTTTAGGAGAATGATGGGAGTTCAATATCAACTTCTGAATACCCTCTGTCTGACAGGGACACGCACCATCACCATTTAGGGACCATTTCTAGCTACATGGCCATCTCCTTGCAAATATTTGAACTGTAATTCCTAGGTAAGCACCCATTCTTCGGAGACTATGTTCTACTCTGCAAGAGAAAAGACAAATTCCACTGCATGCTTGACCATCTCAAATACAAGACACAATCCCAGGCCTTCATCAGGTGTGCTGCCCAAAAATGTTGGCATAACATCAAAGACTTCCTTCAAACTCTTCCTTAGGTCCCTTCCGGGGACATTACTCCCTTAGAGGGACTGACTGTGTCCTCACAGGCACAATGCCTGACTCCTGTGTTCAGAATTCCTTCACTTTCTTTTCCTAGTTAGACTGTAGTTCTGTGGAGGTGGTGAGTCCATCTTTCTGTTTATATTGTACCCCTGACACAATGATATCAGTAAGTCTTTGAGAATGGAGAAGGATAGGAAGTAAAGAAAGAAGTGTGTTCTGGAAGAATCAGGATCCTCCTGTCTGTATTTGTTTCATGTTAGTAGCCACAAAGTGGGCTGGTCACATTTCAAGGCTCTGGACTCATACCACTTTGGAATAAGAGTTGTTTACCTGCTTACAATCTTGACAACCTCTAATAACAATGCTGGATGATTCTAAATACAATGGAATGCTACATACAAACAAATAGAAATGGTTTAGTAATTGTACTATCACGTGGGTAAATTTCAAAATAATTATACCAAGTGGAAAAGCCAGGCATTTCATTTATACATAAACCTAAGAAATACCAACTAAAGTGATAAAAAGGAGGTCAACAGCTTCCTGAACACAGAAGGGTGTGGAGAAGAGCAAGTGACAAAGGCTATACAGAAATTTGGGGGATTAATGGGCCGGCTCATTTTCTTTTTCAGAGCAATAGGCTACTGAGTGTATTATATGTGACAAAATTTCTCAAACTATATAATTTGAAATGCAGAGTTGACAGTATATCAACTCATATCAACTGTATCTCAATAAAAACTGTCAAAATATAACTAAATAAATGTGAAATTAAAAAATGGGCTAACAATGGCCTGTATCATCCTCCCCATCATTCCCAAGCCTTGTATGGTTTGTGTCTTTAAAAATACTTTAGATCAAACTGTATATGTTCTTGTAAACCTGTAATATTGGAACACTGGGAGGCTGAAACAGAAAGATGGTACAATGCAAGACTATCACAAAACATATGCAAATGTGTCTTTTCAGTGATGGGGTTGATAAAAGACTCATTCTTGGTACTCTTTGGAGAAACAACATGATTCTATTGATTCTTATCTGAATTTGTCTTGCATTTCAGAAGTTATCTGAACCCTTGGGACAGTGTGGCACTCAGACTTTCCAGTATGCACACATTCCTATTAGCTCTCATATTTTCCAATCTGCTTCTTCTCAGGTTCTGTAGCCAAACCCATCGCTGATTTGCTGGCCCAAGTGCCCAGCAACCCCCCACCACTACCATGGCCGAAGACGCAGATATGCGCAATGAACTGGAGGAGATGCAGAGAAGGGCTGACCAGCTGGCTGATGAGGTAAGGGATAGAGACCCAGGAGGTAGCAAAAAACTGGAAGGTGGGTGATTTGAATTCAGATTCTGAGAAAACACTTATTCTAATGTCTCAATTTAAAAAAATAAAAAAGCGAAAAGACATCTTCTTTAAGATGTTTGCAGGCTAGAAAGGGTTGATTACAAAGCCAAAATGCAAATTAATGTCTTAGCCCTGATTCTTGACTCCTAGACACTTGAGAGGACAGGGTCCTCTAGGAAAAACTTTATCTTTGGATATCTTGCAGCGTGATATAGCTAACTCAGGAATGAGAGTTAACACTTTAAGGGACTTTCCAAGCAGGTTGCTAAGCATGGCTATTATTAAAATTGAAGTACATAATTTGAAAATTTAGGTGGATTGTATCTATTTTTAAAAAGC